>JASDQU010013800.1:55549-69896 GCA_032191745.1 Picea mariana | reverse complement strand
AAGGTGTAAGTTGAGGATCTATGATTTGATCTGTAACACTTAATTGAAATTGGTGTCTGGTGAATTGGAATTCACAGCGCTGCAAGTGGGCGATCATTAATGGAGATGAGGACGCACCACCGATAACTTGAGACTTGTGGGAATTGTGAAGTTGGGTGCCCTGTCGCAAATGGATCCTTACGAGTCACTATGGTGTCCGTGACAGCCATTAAATTTCTTTTGAAGAGAGTATACGATATAAAAACTGGATTCAATGCATTATTTAAGTTTTATGGTGTCGTGTCAATTCATCAATCACGCCATCAATCAAGCATCGATGAAGTAACGGGTTAAAAGCAAAGAGTTAATTCGTCGCTAATATCACATCTTATTGATCGCAGTTTTGATAATTGAAAATAATTTGTTACAGCTAATTGAGAAATATATTTTTAAAATAATTAGTAAATTATGATATTAAAAATTATTATTGATTCGTTGTTAAAAAATTTAAATATAATAATTCAATTTAAAATTAAAATAAAAATAAAAATTAAAGATAATAAAATTGTGATTATATATGTGTGAGAGATGTTATCATATTAAATTAAGAAAATTAAAAATAAATTTAAAGAATATATTTAACTTTTTTAATTTTTAAGCTAACAATTGAAAATGTTGAAATATTCTTAGTCTTCCTCCCAAATCAATGAATGTGATTTACTCTTCATAACTTTTTTGTATTTTTTAATGTATCAGTTAACCTGTTTACTTTTTAATATTTATTTAATCATATTAAGAAATTACTGTACCACCATATGATTGCCACGTTTCATCGATTAACCTTTGGAATTACCACATTTAAGATTAACTTTTGGATTTCCTCAACTGTCCATGTGTTTCAATTCACTAGAACGTTCGTTCACCAACCGCAACACCAGCAAGTTAAAAACTTTAAACATGATTCTTAAGGGTAAATTCAAATGGTAATTTTCAATTTCTTTCTATAACAAAGTTCTAGATTGAGTGATAATTTTATATGAAGTGGATAAATTCAAATTGTAAATAAATTGGTTGATAATTTACAAGAAATTAAAATTAAAATTATAAATTTGTTTTTTTGTTTTAAGAGTTTGATAATATTAAATAAAATTTAAAGAAATTTGTGATTGTAAAAAAATATATTTTTAATTTAACAAAATCAATGAAATTATTTTACATAAATTTTAAAATTAAAAGTAAATTGTAAATAAAAAAATTGAATAACTATAATATATTAGATTCAAATTATAATTTTATTTTTATATTATCTAATTAATATTAAAGTTAATATTTTCTTGTCAATGGCTCGAGACTCTGATCCATGAACACAATTAGACTTGCATTCTCCTTGCACATAATCAACTTTAAGTGGATGCCAAGTGACGAGTTTGTTATACAACTTTTACAATACATGTCATTGTTATTTGGGAAGAAAAGGGAAGGCAAGGCATGGTATGGCATTGCTATCGCATAAACCTCGTCTAGATCCATAACCTCTAGTAATGTATTGTTTTCTCTTATATTGAAATTCAATGAATTTCAACACTAAAATATTGTTGGTCTTACTAGCATGCTTTCAATCATCAATATCAAAATTTAACTTTTTGAATTTGTATATTATTTGATCATTACTTAGGGTTCTTACGTCACTTTACATCTTTTGTTTATTTATTTAACTCAATATCATGTAAAGACTGTCATCATTATTTAAGTTAACATCATTCACTCTTGGAAGGATTAGTTCACCTAATCCAAATACAAAACCATTCATTGGCATACTAGCTTCATACTCATCATGATAGGTGTTAACTCGTCAATCTCTAAGACTCAATTTATAACACGGTCTATTTTATTTTCCTTCGAAGATATAGAAACCAAGAAGTAAACAGTTGTTATACTTTAAACATTTAAAAAATTAACCCTTTTTCCAGTCTATCACTTGTCACTCATCACCAATTACAAATGTTCTAGTTCATATCCTCCTAACTTGACAATTTAAATTATACAGGTCATCATTGTGACCCTCACCAATCATCCTTATTCATCATTCATGTTTTCCAATCCACTCATCACCCCTTATAAGAGATTACCATTTAGGAGAGAAACCCCTTCTATATCATTACATAAAGGTTTCTTAGGATTTATTATATTTTCATAGTTCCCTTAGCACCTCAATGATATCCATTGTGTATACACCTTAAGGGAGTCATCTAATATTTAATTAACCAATCTATTTCATATAGTTCTAAACTCCTTGAAATGACTACATAATTATTCCAATCATTTAAATCAATTAGTTAATCAACAACATTTTTTTTCTCAATAGACATCCTCTTTATTTAGACCTTATAGTTATTCTTATCATGTTTCTATATAGAAATATTTTTGTGATTCAACAATCATTTTCCACATGTTATTCAATCATGGGATACCTCAAGAGTGATAAGTTATTTCATCATGATTATTTCCTAACTCCAAAATATTTCATAGGCTATTGCTTCTTGTTGATTTCTTACACTCGTTTGTGAAACTTCCAATTAGTCACCTTAAGTATCATCCTATTACTCTTCCTATTCATATCATCCTTCCAAGTTGGTCATTGTTACAAGGACTACACTAGGTTATATTAGATATACATATTGCTAGAATTAGGTTCAAACTTAGGATCCTTCCTTCATTTCTTGAAAACCTTTTTAAATAGGTTAACTATCCCCTAGGTGTAGTTCCATACTATCTTAAGGTATATACTTGTTTCTTCCATTTTGGACTTCCATTGAGATTTACTTTCGTTGAATTGTACTACTATTCTCTCAAGTTGATCATTATAGTTTCTCCACATCTTTCCCAAATAGCTAGTTTCTTCTTGACTTCCTTAGGTTACCTTGACCAATTGAGCATATTACGTGATTGTATATTACTTCATATATGATGGTATCTTCTTAATGCCCATATTCAAGCCTCTAATTTTATATTGTCACACACATAATATACATCTTCATTTTCCGCATGCACTCATTAGTGCATTCCTACAACATAAAGGCATTATCTTCTTTCTCTATTTATGAAAACTCACATGTTATAGAGCATAACAAAGGGTTCCATCATCCCCTTTTAGACTAATTATAAGTTTAAATGTTTCTCTTTTCATATAAGTTTCTTTCAAAGTTCGGTTGTGACTGTGATTTTAATCATGCTTATCTTGTAAGGGCATAAGTTGCTTCTATCTCACACTTTGTATCATATGTTGAATTTCAGAATTTCCTAGTTCAACTAACAAATCTCATGGTAAGTCTTGTGATATATAATTCTTCCCATTTAGAATAAGAAACATCTTCCGAGCAAAGTCAACTAAATAATCACCATGAATCCATCTTACAAAATTTCAATCACCGACTCCTCTTTAACCCATTAAATAACATCATTATTACTAGGTTGTCACTTCATTAACTTTTTGTTCTAATGGTTTTCTAAATAATCAAATTTTGTCTCTCTCCATGCATCATATTTTCAATTACAAGTTATGTTCCAAATCCATAAGATATCATAATAAACAAGAAGTACACACCATGTATACTAATGTGAGCATAGAACACAACTCTAATATAGATAAGAGAGATGAATTACACAATAATTCCTTAAAGAATAGAAGAACCTCCTCCAAATACCCAATTACATTCGTACATCACAATTCACATGTTTATAATAATGAATACATAACCTCTATATATACCTATTCACACATTACATATGGGATCACTTTATCATTAGGCCGACCCTATTACATATACATTTACCCATTAAATGTATATTTGACCCCATATATGCCCCCCTTTAGAGTCATATCATATATATTTAACCCCATATATTCCCCCCTTGGGGTCATATCATAGTACCCTCCTTTCAAAAGCCTTTTCCTCAAATATTTCCAATAAAAGTCTTTACATATGATGAAACCAAGTAATATGATTTTCTTATGTTCCTGGTTTCTTCTTTCCATGGATGATGATCCATCCATATAAATTCAATTCTTTTTGGTTTGAATACTTGATGGATGGTTGTTGCATAATTTGTTTCCTTTGATTCCATGTATTTTTGTTGTAACTTCTCCAATTTGTAGTAGTTGTTGGTCTTTGATAATATCTTGTTGAAGACTGGTCTTGTGATGCCCTATTCCCCACAAATTGATGAGTATTTCATATTCTTATTTGATAGTGTCGCTATTGATATTCTTTTCTTCCTTGAAATATTTCGGACTGGTCATGAGTGTGTAGATATGCTTTCACATTTAATGGTTTCCCTTCCTTTTGCACACCCATTTCAATTATCTTCTTTTAAGAGACAATGACATCCTATATCCTCTTTGATTGGTCTTTGATTACTCTGGCCTTGGAGATAATACCATCGTATTTAGTATGTACACCATCTATATTGAGTTCAACTTTCTCAAGTGTATTTTGGTAACCTTCTTGAATCTTGTCTTATTTCTCCTTTTGAAGTTGCAACGTGACCCCATCTATCAAATACTGACAGCCTTCTTCAATTCTAGATTTTATTTCTGATTTTACCTCATCAATATTTAGGGATTCTTCAACCTTTTTGTAAATTTTCTCTTCAAGTCTTTTGGTAGTCTCTTCATCCAAGATCCTTTCTTTTTTATCGATTTTGAGCATGCTTGTTTTCTTCTTTGAATCTCTTGACCTCATCTTGTATTTTTTTTATTATGGTTTCTTAATATACATATTTCTTCATCCTTATTTTTCAATTATTCCCTTGACTAATCATTTTCCCACTTTCCTTTACTACTCTTTCATTGTTTTAATTTTTGAACCTCCTTAAAGAGTGCTTCATTAAGGTCTTGTATCTTAGATAGTTCATCGCCCTTTTTCTTGATATCTTCTTTTGATTCTTTTATCTCATATTTTATCTTATATATTACCTCCATTTTTTTATATTTAATTCATTTATTTGAGAAGAGTTCTTCTAAATTTTTCCATGTGGAATATAATCTAGTGTCTTCATCAAGGTTTTTCCACCACTTAAAATCCCCACTAGAAAAAGAAAAAGATTCCTCCAAAGGACTCATACTATATTCCTTTACCATCCTCATCTATTCCAAAGGACTGATTTCATATTTCTCTTCATATCCTATAAATATAGGTGTTTCCATTGATTATCAATTGAGGTCTAATCCAAACCTTTGAAAACCATGATTTGGAGTCTATCCTTTTAAGCAACCTTCCTTATGATGTATATCTAAAATTTCATCCCTTTCGATTTTGACATTTTGGCAAGTAGTACTCTATTTTGTATTCTCTCTAGTGCCATAGGTATGATCAAAATTTGATGTGCAAAGTGAAAGTTATGGCAGCTTTCCCAAACATTTCTGATTTTTGGCCTTTTCTAGAGAGTGAACTTGCACAGAATGACACACCTCCAATTTCTATGATATGATTCTAAAATTTTTACCTTAAATTCTATAGCTTGTTATCTATCCATTGCAACTAGTTTCACTTAATTTTGATCTGTAATGAAGAAGATAAAACAGTTTTACCTAGAACACCTCTTTGATAATAGTTTAGGGTTAGTCAAAAAACCCTAATTTCCACCATTTTTATATCCAAACTTAAAATCATCCAAAAATTGAAATTTTGTCCTAGGACATTTTTTTTTTTGTTTTCTTGGTATCCTAAAAATTGCAAAATCTGAAATATCACCAGACAAAATTTATAGAGAAAATACCAAGATTCCTTGTTTAAAATAGAATTCAGGATGAGTAAAAAGCCCCATCTTCCATAGGTTGTATATCCAAAAGTATAATGACTAAAACCATAATTTTTTAGTAGAGATGCTTTGATATGTCTTCTAAGTAACCTCCAAGTTTAGATATCTTAAGAATCCTATAAAAAAAGTTATATCAAAAATTCCAAGATAACTTGTTTGACACTGAATTCAGGATGAGTCAAAAACCCTATCTTCCATAGGCTATATATCTGAAAGTATAATGACCCAAAACCTGAAATTTTTACCAAGGGTACCTTGATATGTATTCTAAGTAAATTCCAAATTTGTCCATGTGAAGTGGTATAGAAAAAATTGATAGCGAAAATTACAACATGACTCTCTTGAAGAATTAAAACACTATGATGGATGATCTGAATCCAAATGTTATGTTCCAAATCCTTAAGATATGATAATAGACCAGAAGTACACATTATGTACACTAATTTGAGCATGTAGAACACCTCTAATATAGATAAGAGATATGAGTTACACAATAATGCCTTAAAGAATAGGAGAACCTGTTCAAAATACCCAATTACATTCATACATCACAATTCACATATCTACAATAATGAATACATGATCTCTACATATACCTATAAACACATTGCACATGAGGCCTCTTTATCATTAGGCTGACCCTATTACATATACATTTACCCGTTACATGTACATTTAACCTCATATATGCCCCCCTTAGGGTCATATCATATATAATTAACCCCATATATTCCCCCCTTTGGGTCATATCATTACAAGAGTCACTATGCAAAAACAAACTCTATAATTTAAACTCATTTCAAGCCACCACCAATATGAAAAATTTCATTACTCATTTCGATATTAATAAAACACTTTTACTTACTATATAATTCTCTTACCATAATTTATTCCATGACTACTAGAAATTATTTTTATGAATATATTTCATACAAATCTAATATTATATTTATGATTATCATGAAATAAAACATCTCATAAAGTATTTTTGTTGGAACATCACGCATTGATGGTTCATCACACATATCCTGGATTTAGTTGGTTGAGCAATCAACCTACATATGGATACAATCGGTCAGGTGATAGACTCGATCTCTACATGATCAGTCAGCCGAGTACTCGAATCCTGTCAGTCGTACAGTCAACTAGTAGCCCAATATAGTTAGATGGTTGATCAACCATACCAACAATCCACTGCAATTTGGATGCATGGATGGTCAGGTCGAGCATCCTTGTCGAGTCAACTTGATAGTGCATATTTGGTGGAGTCAACTCTAATAGCTGACAGTTATATGTGGGCATGATCTTTCTGATTCTATGGAAGTTGGTTAGATATTGAGGCCATAAATATCATACCCCTTGGGTCATTATTAACAAGCAATATAACTCATATATCATGAATATCAAGGTGTGAAATACATGAAGTGTGATGTTTTGATCACAATGTGGTCTACTTAAGTGCTATAATGGTGTCTTTAGACACCACCTTTATCTTTGAAATTTTTGTCTCCTCTTTGATTATCTGCAATATTCTCTTTTCTATTTCATGTTGTGTTCCACCCTATTCCCAAACATGGTATCAAAGACAATGGTTTAAAACATTGACCTATTATCCACAAACCTTATTGAGTTGGGTCTGTTGTGCGATTGACTCTGGTCCGGTGGTTTACTAATTAGAACTTATTCAAACATAAATATTTCTATCTAGATATTGAAGATGTTGTCGAATATTGATCATGTTGTTCTGAACAGATAAAATTTCATAGTATGGGCACTAGACATGGAAACCCTATTGAAGACTAAAATATTGTGGTAGTATACAAATATTGCAATTCTAAATCCAATAGACAAACAAGCGAAGTTCGTTTTTGATGGTAAGAAAGATGAGGTTGTGGGGGTCATCACGACTATATATTGTTGGAGATTTGGTTTCACCTCACTCGAATTGACTTCCCTCATAAATTATGGAAGAATCTAAAGTCATTGTTCAATTGAGTCGACGAGAGACACATCATGCAGTTAGAGAAAGAGTTGATCTCTCTCGAACCTCATTCTTCTGATAAAATAGAGGAATATTTGGCACATGTCAAAGAACTCCAGTTGAAATTGAGAGAATTTGGAAAGAACTACTAGCATAAGGATGGAAAAATCATCAAGCTCATCTTGATGAACTTGAGAAAACCATTTGACATGTGTGTGTGGAATTTCCACACCAACTGGAAAGCATGAAAGGAACATGGTAACAATTACACCTTTGAATATTTCTATGGACTTTTTATTATTGATCAACACAAAATACTTGAAGAAGGTAATCTTGGTGGTAAACATCAAGCCCATTTTCTCAAGAGAAAGAGAAAGTTGGATCCCAGGGATAGAGTAAAATTTGATGCCTCTACACATAAACTTGTATACCACAACCAAAAACCTAAGGGATAGACAAATGCACCCCCGTACAGTCGAAAGAAGAAGACATGTTAGTACTATGGAAAGACTAGACATGTGGAGAAAGTTTTATATAAGAAGAGAGATGATTTATAGGAGAAGGTTAAATTCTTAGAAGGAAACGTGTCTGCTGAACATCAACCCGTTGATAATTTCACCTTCCAAGTTGGAACTTCTCCATCCTTTCTATCTCATTTTACACAAAACAAATGGGTTGTTGACTTTGGGTGCACTCATCACATGGCTAAGGATGACTCTTCGCATGGTTGGATGAAGATAAGGAGAGGAAAATCTATGTTTCTATTGATTTTTCTTTGGATGTTACTAGGCAGGGTGATGTTACCTATCGACATGGGAAATTCATTGAATCCTATCAAGTTCCAAAACTCAGTGCCAATCTGTTGTCTTTTTCTCAACTAACATAGACAGGTAAGATTGTATGATTTTTTCCATATTAGTTATATTTTCGTGATTTAAACAACAAAAATTCAATTGTCACCGACGATATTCTTGACCCGATGACCAATTTATATAAATTTTGTGACACAACTCAACCTGAAACTAAATCGACTTTTTTTGTTTCTCACACTAATAAGCGAAGTTGAATTTGGCATGAATGACTCAGACTCCTGAATTTTTGAAGTCTACAGTTGATGAAAACTTAGAACATGGTTGTTGGTCTACCTAAAGTGTTTCTACCTAAAGGAGTTTGTAAGGGTTGTGTGGTTGGGAAGAATCATCAGACACATTTTGACTTTAGAAAAGTGTAGCTAGAACAAAACTTCTTGGAACTAGTTCATAGTGATGCCTGCTACATCAATCTATCTTCAATAGCAGATGCAAGGTATATTTTTACTTTCATTGATGATTTCTCTCACTTTACATGGGTCTTCTTTCTGAAGAACAAGAACCTTTTATTTGAAAATTTCAAGGAGTTTAGACCCTTTGATGAAAATAAATGTGGCTGACCCATCAAGTGTTTGAGATCCATGAGGGATTCACTAGGAAAACAATATTATGTCATGTCTGTTCATTAAGGGGGTTAAAACATTAATGAAAAAACTGGGAAATATATTGGGGCGTATTAAGAGGGCAGGGGTTTAATAATATTAATCAATATAGTATTTTGGGGTTGACGGGGTTAAGTATTTGGGTGGCAATGGGGGGAGGGAACGAGGTAGGAAGAAATGTAGAAAAGAAGGAAAATTGTGTTAAAAAATCTAGCCCGAGCTCCCATAATTGTTCAAAAGTGGCGTGAAACCCTTGTTGAGCCCCATTGAGCCTCTGATACTGTTTGAACCTTAGCTAGCACCCCCCTTTTTTTTTCTCTTCGTCGGTCTGATTTACTTTCTAATGGGTTCTGAATACCGGGGTTTGTTGACGGTGGAACTATAAGAATCTTCGATGGTGGTTCGAAATACCAGGGTTCATATGGTAGAATTGGAATGGGATTTTATTCCTTCTTCGTTAGAAATTTTTCATCAAGGTATGCTTACTTTGATTATTGATGTAGAGTAACACGATTGATGTTCTCATATCTTATGTATGGGTAATTCTTAGATAAATGATGATATGCAATCACTGAATACATATACTAAGTATTGATTCCACTTATTCCCTATTCTATCACTCTCTTATCTCTATTGTATTTCCTTTTACTTATGGGAACTGCTATGATCTAATCAATAACTCGTATTCCCATAGTTACTTCTATATTAGATTAGATTGGTATAATGAATAGGGAAAAACTTATCTAGTTAGTATAGATGGAAAACATAGATGGTAGTATAGAAAATAATGTTCAACTATTATGATAATATTTCATGCTTATTGAGATTCTCCTGTAATGGTTACATATCACTTAGGTTACTAGTTATGTGTTGTGTTTAGACTAGATTCTACAAGTGTCATTAATCATCACTGATATTGTATAAGTATAACACAAGGTATTGAAACTATTATCAGTTTGATATGTGCCTAATCCTATGGCTATGATGCTTCTCATAATTACGACAATTATGCTATGTGATGAAACTAGTGAAAAAGACTAGAACCAAGCTTCTTGTATATGGAATCTTATGGCAACTACTTATACTTATGTAATATTTATGTAGGAGAAATATGTATGAGATATTTATGTGCAATATTATTAGTACATATTAGAAGGTCCAAGTAAATTAGTAATATATAAACCTCATAACATTAGTATCTATAATGTTGTAATCATTGTTATACTTATCGTGAACAAGAAGAACATTGAATTCAACTACATATGAATCTAATCCAAGTAGTGTAATTGAACAAGATTACCTATACTCTTATCACCCTTATTATGGAAACACAATTGTTTGATAATTACTAGTAACATGATTACAAAGCTAAGACCTTACTATCTAGCTTATCATTGATTAGAGAATCTAACCCATATTGATAACTATTAATTATTGGAATAATGATGATGATAAGGACCTTATAAGTTATATCAATGTTTCTATTTCATTATGCTATGGTAAGGTAATCATTAGTGTTTTACAGATATAACATCCTTAGTAATATTGGTCTCATAATAATATAGATCTTTTGTAATACACCCAACCCACTAAGTACCTTTTTAAGGGATGGGGTGTTAAATTTTTTCTTCAAACATCTAAAAGCCTCTTCTCAAGGGAAACATCATCTTTTGATTGTTAATATTTTTCCAAATACTATCACTATGCTCAAAACCAAACTCTGGATCAAAATTTATGGCCTTCCAAAGTTTAGACCTTCTTGGTCAAAGTCCATAAGTCCATATGGCACCCACGTAGTCCCCACATGACACCCATGTGGCCCCCACATGGTCTATATGGAATGGATGTGGCTGTTGGCATGGAATCCATGCGGTACATTTCCATCGAGAACCTTGGCCTATCGGCCCCCCTGACTCCTTCACGCCCAACACTACTTAAAAACCCCCGATATATGACATACTAGGATATTGACCACCAGGGTATCAACCCATCAAGGTACTAGAACATTAAACCTTGGGTAAAATAACTACTCTACCTTTTTTTTAACTTCAAATGCCTTGTTCAGTGTCCTAGCTAGTACCTCGAACACACAACGCTACCACAACCTACCACTTTGCATGACACGTGGCCATGTCATCGCATGCCACCTAACGTGACATGTGGCACTCATTTTTCATCATGAAATACCTTCTCATTATGCCAAATCAATTTGAATCATGACACGATCATCACTTGACACATGGACCTCTCACGTGTACTGAAGCGGTTATACACGTTATCACCTTACTCGGGGATCACCCAACAATATGTTGACACCTATCCACCATGCCTTGGTTGGGTTAAGTCATCTAACGTCACCATGACACCATTCTCCTCTTCTCTCAATATTATAGAGGAAGGATGGAACCCTTCCCATAAATTTTCCCCATTGAGGAACCAGGCCACTAACCCCTCGAACATTCGTGCTAATGACCGCGCCTTTGATCTCTTGATCCTCGGTATGCAGGACCCTGTCCAGAGCAATACTTTACCTCACCAGCCCACCGAACATCAGGACAAACTTGAAATTGTAACATAATTCTTCGAGGGATCCGATACTTCGATACCCCGGATGTCAATGCCCTCATCAGCTTCCACTCAGATCAATGGTTGTGGTCCATCCATTGTCATATCCAATAACACTGGATCAAAGGTGCTAACCCAAGGCCTCCTCACCCAACTGGACTCACTCTTGACCCATCATCAACTAATCTACTGACATGTGTCATACTCTAACACATTAAGTTCCATGAAAGCTCCTCTTGTCACCCGCTCGTGATGTAATCACCTTGGTTAATGAAAATTTTCTAAGGAAGGGGGAAAGGGAATCCTTCCATGGAACCCAAACCCACTGGGCCACCAGAGAACTAACCTATTGGCTTATCAAGAAAGACCTTGAAAACATGGCCCCACTAGTCCAAGATTCGATTATTCTCTCACAACAAGGATCAATGGTGGTTATCTACCCACCCTTCAATCCAACAGTTAAGCTATAAAAATTCCATTCAAATGTTTTTCATTGATGAATGCCCCACTCTCACCCCATGCCAACCTAGTACTGACACTTGTCACCCCTCGTGGCATTTCGATGGTCACGTTGGCACCACACGTCATGAGGACGTCATCCCACGGGATCAACAAGGCACTGGGCCACCGACCCCATGGATATTTATTTTTCATTTGCATAAGCCTCATGTTATCTCGATATCCGGTGGAGATCGGATGGTTGAGATCACTCATCAACTAGATCTAATGTTTGTGGATAAAAGGGCACTAATCAAAAGACACTATGTCCAACTGGGCCTATACATGACTCTCCCATGAACCCAAGGATGACAAGTGTCATTCCCTATGACACCTTGGTTTCCACCTTATTGGTACATGTCATAACGACATCATATTCTCTCTCCTCATGTATATGTAATAAAGCGTGGAACCCAAGGACGAAACCCTGTCCCTTGGGTCTCGATGCATCTAGGATTCTATGTGGTGTAGCATAAACAATCTTTTGATACTTCAAGGATCTAATATCCTAGGAAGACAACAACCTTTTCCCAACTCCCATTCCTCCGATATGATATTCAGTTATCCTTTAACCCACCCGCTGATCCAATGGCTATTGAGCCTCCTCAGTTTAACAAGAGATTACACAAAACTTATTTTATATCGAGGACCTGGTAGTTGCACATCTTTACATTGTATTCTTCTGCTAAGTTTCCCTCTGACCCTTATGCCTCTGACGAGGGATTTGGGTCTTGAATATCTTTCTTTCTTCGAGCAGATAATATACAGGGTTTAACGACCTTATGTTTCCTTCCACACACAGGTCTACGATTTAAAACATTATTCCTTGGCTTTCATAAATGGTCCCCTTTTCATAGGAAGCCCATTAAAGTACGTGTAATTACTATGCACAGGAAAACATATACATGCATCCACTTCCTTTATCTCAAAACAATATAAGGTATTCATATTCAGGTGTGTAATACCTACACTATTCTTACAGTTATACAATTTTTCACATACAAGGATTCCTAATGAAACAAGTATTAATACCACCATCCAAGAATACACAGTCATTTCACAAATATATGAAACCAAGCATATATCTCAATTCAATTACATAGAGTGTAGGAATACTTATCTGTTTACATGTTGTGGCTAGCCAATTGAGTATGGGTGAATGCCTTTCCACCCAACCATAGGCTCAGATGCACTTAGAATTATCTGTAGTCTAGCCACCTCCATGTTAAGCCATGCTACCACCAGGGGAAACCCTCTCAGGTTCTCATGTTTACCCTCTTAAGGTTCCTTACCCAGTTCTCAACATTATTCTTCTCTCTTTCTCAGGGATGACATGGACCTTTAGGGAAGGGCTCTCTCCCTTTATATTTTCCTACATTTTTCCATTCCAAAATCCTTCTTTCCTTATCAAACGTTTCCTTACAACCTTCTCTTCTTCCCGAACTCTTGTATTATCTCCCTGCATGTAAACAACTTGGGAAGGTTATGGACCTATCCCTTGTTTTCTTATGTCAGAAGGAACTCTAGTCAATACATAAAAATGATTTGGAAGTACCATCCGCTCCATTAATTCTCCATACACGTATTCATTGAGGGAGGTTGGTTGTTCAACTACCAACCTCTTCTCATTAACGATTTTGCTTCATCTACAAGCTAGAGAAATTATGATTATTTCCTCTACATCATTCATCAAGGTGGCTTGGGATATTTTACACATGAATCCCTTTTCTCTTCCCTCTTGCTAATCCCTCTCGTGGTATCATGGGCAATACTTTTAAAGATTCACCCATCAGTTAGCTAGTTGGCATATATTTACATATTCGGGGAAATAGGGATATTAAAATCCCCTCCCCGTTAAAGGAACACCATCCTTGGTGTTATTTACATCTCAATAACACCAACCATGCATCTATATTTCATTTGTTTCAACAATTCTTTCCTCTTCTTGGTATGGTATTTTCCCACGCTCTTGGAATTCATCGCATGCCTATGACAATTTCAAACAACAAGCATAAAATCACAATTTTCTACAA
>JASDQU010013800.1:12184-28524 GCA_032191745.1 Picea mariana | reverse complement strand
TACAATGATTTTCGGATGAATTATTTTCCAGTGGTAAAAATATTTCAACCGAAAGACTTTTCGGCTGAAATGTTTATTTTTAACGGATTCCGTTAAAAACTAGGTTTCGGTCAAAAGAATATTTCGGCCGAAAACCTGAAAATGGGTCTGTTTGCAAGAAAATGCAAATTCTCTCCATCTTACTTCATCTTTGGAGGTAGAATACTCCTACAAATACTCATAATTTAGTTTCAAAATTGATACCAACATTTTTAAAATTGAATCTACTTTCATTGCGTATAATTTCTTTTCATTTTCATTGTTTTTATCTAATTTTATTTTATTTTATAAAAAAAATCACTACATAGTATTTTTAAGTGAGATTATGATTTGGTGAAATGAAAAATCCATATCTCTAAAAATACATAGTGGAAAATTATGGAAAATTTATATTCATAATCCTTTAATTGTTCTCTTCAAAATGGTATTTTTAGATTTTACTTTTAAGTAAAAATTAAGATAGATATATGGTGGAGGAAAACATGTCTTTAAAATCTGTAACTTTTCAGATTGGTCAACTTCAAAAAATTCTAGAAATTATAATGTTCATCCGTTAGATTCAAAAATATAGTCATCACAAAATAGAGTCTCTATAGATTGTTGCAATATATTTCATTTGTCAAAAACAAAATTTTAATAATGGATACATTGTTGTGGGAAAAAATAACTCATTATCTTTCCCTTCATTTTTAAGGAACATACTGTCAAACAATTGCCAAATTGACATATCAAATCTCAATAAACAAAAATTGAAAAATCTTAGTAGAAAGCTAACAAAAGTCTTCACAAGTTTTGTTTTTACAGTGAAGTAAAATTCTAAATAAAAAAAATACTTTTGTTTACCGGAAGTTGAAGAACTTATTAAAATTAAAAAAAAATTGTCATAAAACAAGCAAAAGTGTTACCCATCTTCATGATTTTACCCGTTGACTATGATTCTTTCCTTTGAGAACTTTTGCATAACTCTTTTTTTCTACTGCTTTCGTCATGCAGCTTGAACCTTTCTCAGTCTGCATTTGGTTGTATCCTAGTCCAGACCTGTCACAGTATGGCTTTTGATTGTTGATGATGTTATTCAATGTCTTTGTGCTATATTGATGCAAGTTATTATTTTGACGATCTTTTCTTAAAGTGACTTCTTCTTCTTCCAACCTTTCAATCATCTTCGCCTTCTTTGCTAGCTGACTTTTGAGTGTTTCTTCAATCCTTCTATCTTCTTCAACCTGAACTTTCAGCTTCATAATTATCTACCTGACTTCCTTTGAGTTGAGATTATCAGTTTCTTTTACTTTTAGTTCTTTCTTGAGTGACTTGTTTTTCTTTCTTTCATTCATTATATCTTATAAGGAACTAATTAATTTTTCTCTAAGGTTGACTTCACCTTCTTCTTCTGAACTATAATAGTTTTTTGTGTGATTTTCCTTCTCCATGAATAATACCTTTTTTGACTCACTATCAGTTTTATCATCTTCACTAGATGAAGAACTGTATTTTCTTGAGTATAGATTTTTCTTGAATAATTTCCTTTTGTTTTTCTAGTTTCCCTTTTGATATCACTTTTCCTTCTAGGGCTCTTCCTCTTCATCACTATCTGAATTTTTGGCATAAGGACACTTATTTGCAAAATGGCCCATTCTAACACAATTAAAACATTTCAACGAAAGATTACCTTTATATTTATATGTTCTCTTTTGCAACTTTCTTACGAATTTTTCCATTTCTTCATCTTCTTCTGAATTATTGTTGCAACTACATTTTGACTTTGGCCTTTGTTTGCTAATTGATTTTGATTGTTGCTTGTTGTCTTGCAATTTGGTGTCTTGCAGACACACACACACACACACACACACACACACACACACACACACACACACACATATATATATATATTCCCTGGGAGTGGTGCAATAGTTTATTGGTCAAATAATTTAATTGACTTGTGTTGAAAGTTTTGGTTTTGATCCAATGGAAAAAGTCTCGAATGTTCGATTTGAGGTGGATAAATTTAGTGGGAAAATTAATTTTGAGATATGGAAGCTCAAGATGCGAGAACTGTTGGTGTAACAAGGTTTTCATAAGACATTGGAAAGAAAGACAAAGAGATCGATGGATATGACATATGACAACTGGGAAGATCTAGATGTGAGAGCTCTTAGTACCACTCGACTGTGTTTGGTAGGTGACATTTTGTTTAATATTTTTGGAGAGGAGACAACAATAGGATTATGGAGTAGAATGGAAATCATTTACATGAAAAATTCTTTGAAAAATAGAATCTACTTGAAGAGGAAATTGCATATCTTACGGATGAAAGAAGGTACAAAAATTGGCGATCAGTTAAATGTTTTCAATACTTTAATTTGTCAATTAAATAGTATGAATGTAAAATACAATGATGAGGACAAGGAAATTGCGTTATTTTTCTCATTACTTGAATATTGGGATCATTTAGTCACATATATTTGGCTTAGCACAACATAGACCATTGAATGTGATATTGTTGTTGGAGCCCTGTTGTCTGAGGAGGTGCAGAGAAGATATAGTTTAGAAACCTCAACAAATGGAAGAAATGGTGGCTAGAGGTCGATCCATAGAAAAGAGGGAGGATTCAGGTGGAACATCAAGGGATAAGTCAAAGGGAAGAAATGGTAAAGGAAGATGTTGGTACTGCAACAAATTAGGGAATCTCAAGAAATATTGTTGGAAAATCAAAGAATTTGAGGATGACTCCAAAAAGGAAGCAAATCTGGTTGAATCAAGTTCAGGTATGATTGATGAAATTTTGTCTATTTGTAGTATCTCACAATATCAAGAAGAATGGTTGTTAGATTTTTATTCTTCCCATCACATATATTCACATAGAAGTTGGTTTTCATCTTACCAATTTATAGACAACAATGTTTTTTTAACGGGAAATGATATTTCTTGTAAAATAACTAGGATTGGGAGCATTAAGATTAAGATGTTCAATGGTATTGTAAGAATGTTGACAAATGTTAGACATGTACCGGAACTTAAATAAAAGTTAATTTATTTTGTATTTTTGGATTCTGGTGGGTATATGTATGCAAGTCAAGGTGGAGCATTGAAAGTGTCCAAGGGATGTTTGGTAGTAATGCAGGATACAAAGATTGGGAAACATTGCAATTTGGAAGGGAGTACTGAAATAAGTGAATCAATGTTGGTATCTACAGAAGAAAGTGAATCTACTTGTTTATGGCATCAACGAATGGGCCATATGAGCAAGAAGTGGTTGCAGGTACTCGTAAAACGAAAGTTACTTCCAAAATTACAATCTTTACATTTTTGCAAGTTTTATATCTATCTTGGTTATGGAAATGAAGTTAAGGGATGGAGATTGTGGGGTCCTATTTCCCACAAAATCATCATTAATAAAGTTATGTAGATGGAATAGTTACAAGTTGTTCAGGATTGCAAAGATATATTTTTTTGCAAACTTAGGGAATCATTGTATGGCCTAAAGGTATCCAGGAAATTGTACAAGATGTTTGACTCTTTCATGGTGAGCCAAATGTTTTTCAGAAAATGACTATAACCATTGTTTTATGGTACATTAGTTTTCTTGATGTTATTTTTTGATGATATGCTTGTTGCAAGCCAAAGCATGATTTCAATCAATAGGTTAAATGCAATGTACCTGATCCATACCCTTTGTAATTGTACATAAAGGTTGGTGAGCCATTGGTACCAATTGTAAATGTAAATGTACATTTAGGTTGGTGAGTCATTGACACCTAGTTTTGGTGTTGTGCACACCTGAGTAGTGCAAAGAAAATTCTTATCAAAGACAAGGCGCAGACATTTCATAGTGTTACACACACCTGGGTAAGTATGAACATTTGATAGTGTTGTGCACACTTGGGTAAGTGTGTAGGAATGACTTGCATAGTTGATTTATATATGTGTGTATATATGGTTGTATGTGTATTGAGGCCGAAGAGCCTGTGTGATTATGAGGTTGGTATGTCGGGATGCAAATTGGTCAGTGCGCCTACCCATGTAAATGTAATCATAGTTATTAATATAATATTACATCTTTGTGTGTAGAAAGACTCAAATGAAAAGAGATGGGGGGATGAATCCATTGGAAAAGGGAAAAGGGGGTGAGACTTAAGTCTTACAAAATATTTTATAATATTTCTGGAAAAGTGTATGTTGTAGATAATTATTTTAACCTAAGTTCTCAGGGTTGGGAACGAGTCACTAGGTGGATTAATCTACTTCTGAAGGTGACAAGTGTTGAGTTGAAGCAATGAAATTTATATTGTTGGACTTAGTGTATTTTGCGGAATTGGGCGATTATTCATTATTCACTCTCATGTGCAAAGGGGGTCGGTCCATAGAGAGGATGACTATTACCTCATCTGCAAAGATAATCTTGTAAGAAGTTGTGGTGCGATAATCAGATTTTTACTGTCGAAGAGGTGGGTTGTGTTGGCGGGTGTTTATAACACACCGTCAACGAGAAGGGAAAATCTGGTCCGGGGCTGTCTATTTAACCCAAGCCGTTTGGAATAATCTACCCTAACGGGTTTTATGGCTCAGTTAGCCAACTAAGATTCTAAATTAACTAAATATATAATCCTACCAGTTAAAACACTAATATGATTACTTAGCTAATAGTAGTATTATATACAATAGATATATACAGATACAAGGTTTAAATAAATCCTTGTGAAAGTGATGGTTTAAATTGATGAATCAAAGTTTAAATAAGATGCAAAACTAAAATAAATCAGTATATTACTATAAATGGAAAATAACAACAAATGAATGAATAAGATTTAAAAAATGATGTAACTATAATGAAAAAAGCATTAAAGTTGAATGATCTAATCATTATTCATTCGTAAAATAAATAAATCAAATGAAAGAAATAACTAACCTGGTGTTGATCAGCTATGAATAAAAAGTACTAAGCTATATTCGTCTTTCTGCGTAATGTAAGCTCCACTTAACCTATTGTCAAGCATAAATATATGGCAAGAAGAAAGAGCAATATTTACTGAAGTAACTCAAGGAATTTTTTTATATTTCAAAAGCAAATCTATGATAACAGAAAGACAAATAGATTTTCATTCATGTGACTTTAGATTGTCCAAAAGATGAAAATGAAATCAACTTCAATCACCGACAAATAGTATTATCAACAATCCAACATTTGATGTAAACTAAAAATGTATAGATAGATGATTAGTCACATAGATAATAATGACCAATAAATATTGAACCATGTAAGAGATAAGCACAATATGAAAATAAAAATGTAGAATAGTCTAAAGCTAATTCATACAAATAAGTTTTCGTGCCTAGAAAATATATGAAGGACAATAATCACATTGTACATTATAAAGAAGGACTAGAGCAAAAAAGTAAACTGCATCCCATATATTCCTCAAAATGATAAGTCCATCATCAGGTCCAAAAAGAATTTTGCAGACCAGTAACTAGCCAGTATTTAAAAAGAACTTTTGGTTGTCATGTATAATGTTGCTCCAACAACATGCCTATTAAGAGAAATCTATAGCAGAAGGTTGTATAATTCTAAGATTTTGACAGTGTCAGGATAAAAATCACTTTGACTGACAATTTAAATCTTATTTAAAATGCAGAAATAACAACTTTCAAATCACGATCCTTAGTGAAGATATAATAGATTAATGGACAATAAAAAAAAATCTCAATTGAACAATTATATCTTTACAAATATGAATTACATGAATAAAGTCAATATAATACAAGATTTGTATCAAAATAATACAATCACCAAGATCAAGATAATTGGGATAATAGACTCTTAAAAATTGAGAAAATTAATACATAAATGATAATAATTAACCATGTATTGATAAAACAAACTAAAGCTAATTTAAATCAATGCATAATCAATTAATCAAAGAATATGAAGATATTATAATGAAAATAAAACCATTTTACTCACACGACAAAATCCATTAAGCAATATGGAATTTCATATTCTTCTTAAAAAATACTCGTTCATTCTCCCAAAATTCCAACCATCCGTTACTCCATTTGAAAAGAAAAAGTTTACAAAATAAACAATATACAAAAAAAAAGGATCAAAATCCTCCTCTAAAGTTTTTGGATCCTAAGGCTCTGAACTTTCTCATTTATTTATGCAATGAATGAACAGTGTGGGCATCGCTAATAATTTCTGCCACCTGAAATTTGCCTCGTAACGAGACAACAATATCTCTCAAATCGTGCATTTGTTTGGGAAAAATTTCGCGAGTAATCTAAATGGGTCCATTCTGCAGATGATTTTTCAACCGTTTCTTCAGATTCCTCAGGGTTTGGCTGCAATCAGTCCCGCAAAATCGTCTTTCTGTTCTTGAACGCATTTCCAAATATTATCTGTTGTTGCTCATAAATTATTTGCAACAATCCAATATTATTTTTGGATCAATTATCTTGAACGTATTTAGATAATAAAATCAAGCCATGATCAGATATGTACCAAATAAATGATAACAGAAACCTGTGAAACAAAAATAAACCAAATTAATAACCTAAAAATTGTGAATAAAACAAAATCTAGAACAATAAAATTAAAATGAATTTAAACTAACTATAATTTCTAAACAAATATTGTTTATATTTTCCTTTCAAATATGATCTTAAAATTCTAGAATATTCAAGTTGACGGAGAGAAGAAAAATATTTATTTTTTGTTTTCAAAAAATCAAACAAATGATCAATAATTCTTTATATCTATTTTTTATTTTTATTTTGAATTGAGATGCAAACTAACAAAAGAATTTAATTAATTAAACCTACCAAATGACTTTGTGAAAATGATTGCTAATGATAAAAAGGAAAAAACATAATCATAATTTAAACAAAAGTAAACAATTGAAAAAAATTAATGTTTTAGTTTAAATTAAGGTTTCTATGTTCGTCTTTCCCTCATTCAAATTTGATCAAATGTGAACAAATGTCTTAGAAAAGATGTGTCGCAATAAACTTTCTTCCTATAAAATCATTGTAATTAATCCATGTCTTCAACCAAGCCATTCTCATAGAAGATAAATTCAATAAGGAAAAGGTAATAACAAACTCCCAAATTATGAAGCTCGTCCATCAACATCAAAAATCTGTAGAAAGAAAACCAAAATGGCATTTGAATTTCATGAAATTCAAACCAAACAAAAGAAAAGAATATAAACTTAAACCAACCTCAAAACAAAGAAAACCAATACTAATCTAATCAAGTCAAAGGAAAAAAAAAATGAAGAATCCAAGTAAAATTTGGAGGGACCCTAGATTTTGATTAAAAATAAAGAAGGGGGTTGTTGGGGCCCAACAGGTTGTCAGGCCCATGAGAAGTCTCTCTCGGTGAGAGATTTGTTGTTGAAGAATCACATTTTCAGGCCTGTGAGCATACTCTTCAGGTGAGATTTTTTGCTAACAATTTTTCCCTAGTGCATTGGGCATTAGTCGTAGGGCTCAGAGACTTATTTTCTGGCCTGTTGTTGGTAACCTTGTAAGGGAAGTGGGGAAGTCGAGGGAATCCTGAGTAGAGAAGGGGAACACTTCCTTAGGTGTGATAGGTGGGTGGGGAATGAGGGAATGTGGGTTAGTTGCAACAACGAGCACCTAGGACTGAGCAATTCTATTGAGAATCAAACTGTAGCCTATCACTAAGAACCATTTTTTCGTGGTGGAGTTAAGCCATAGCTTAGGGGTGACATGTTGCTGAAAGATTATGAGAAACAAAGTCTATGGCTTGGAAGAACGTCTGATTTCTTCTTGTAGTTGGTGACTTTCATAAAAGATAAGTGTTCTTTGTGTGCTTGTCTCAAATACTATGTGTTTTTTATATATGCTTGAGATGGGTTAATTCTTGTATGTTGTCGCATATAAGTAATTTTTGTTAGTCTGTCTAATGGTTTTTGCACATGTAACTGTGGTGTTGATAGTCATTATTTTAGTTATGCATGAGTATGATAGTTGTTAACATTATTTCCTATTAAGTTATCATTTTCTATTGGTTATGAGTCTCTGAGACAAGGATTGAATGGTCGAGTGCACACGAAAGTAGCATGTGTGCACATGAGACTGGAACTCATGTTTGCATTCAAGGAAACAAACCACGTACACATGGAAATAAAAACTGGCATGCGATGCTAGGGTGGTTGAGTGCATATTCGGGTTGTGTGATCAGTATGTTGATGCACACAGTTGTTTGAGTTACTTTTGTTGCTTAAATTTGTGTTAAAAGGATAAATTTAGTGTGGCACAACTCAGTTCTATGTTGAGCACACCAATTCAAGTGATACTCCGCATACATGTGTTTAGAGTAGAATCTACACAATGTATTTTTGGAGTAGAATCTATGCAGTGGATTTTTGGAGTAGAATTGCTCAGTAGTATGTTGAGGATGTTACAGTTTGGTTGATTCAGAGCTACAAAAGTTGAGGTTGTGTGACTTGACCTAGCATAGGTGGATGGGGATGTTACATTTTGGTATCAGAGAAATATCAGACTTTTTTATAGTAGCATGGCCCAGCCTAGGTTAGCTAGGGATGTTACATTAGAGGATCAGTTGGATATGGAATTTCAGATGAAGGATCGAGAATCAACAAAACAAATCTTGGGCATAGAAGTATACAAAGATGAGTATAATAGTAAGTTGTGGTTATCACAACAAAATTATATGGAGAAGATATTGATGAGGTTCTGTATGAACATTGTGAAACTTGTAAATATTCTTTTAGCTTTCCATAGCAATATTTCCTTAAATTTATTTCCTGGGTATGAGGAAGAAAAGGTTTTGTCTCGTATACCATATGATAATACGGTAAGAAGTATGTATACAATGAAATGGTTAGGATTAAATATTTCACATGCAACAACTAGTGTTGTCAGTGGACACATGGAAAATCTAGGGAAAGGGAATGGGTGCCTCAGTATCTTAGAGGCAGGAGTATCACCTATAGTTGTTGCAGTGTTTTATTCTATGGTTATGTTTACTCTTATCTTGTGGGATATTTGGACAAAAGGAGATCTACCTTGGGTTATGTCTCGCATGAATTCAATGATCTATTGGGTAAGTTTGGACAATTACATGATAAGGTGTTATGTGGTAGTCAAAGTTATGCATTTGACTAATAGTCCAATGTAGAAAGATAGGACAAGACATCATTTTGTAAGACGGGTTACTAATGGAGGTGGAGTGGTCCATACTTGAGAAAATTGTGCAGGCATGTTCACGAAACTAGTATTGTTAGAGAAGTTGCAATGGTGTTTAGCTTCTCCAAGATTGCACAAAAGGTGATGAATAAAGGTAGACAAGGTAATTTGGTAATTTTTTGTCAAGTTGGATATTGTTAAACAAGTGACAACTGCCAGTGGATATTTTGTAGAATTTCAGCCATAACTCAACTTATTATCCCAATAAGTGGATCTTTCATTTAATTAATTCATTCATTCATTGGAAGATTTTTTAAATATTGTAACCCATAGAGGAAAAAATTAGAGAGATGTAGTAAGCCTATGGCTAAGCCTTTGTAATCTCCTTATTTGAGAAATGAGTAACAATTTCCATTGTCTCGTCGATGTTTCCCTTCCTGTTAGAGAAAAAATATCGTGGAGTAATAAAATAAAACAAATGCGGAAATAAAACACATAAGGTACACAATACAATAGAGACACATATATATGTGGTTCACCCAATGTGGGCTACGTACAATAGAGAAATTTTCAGGTCCTTCCTTTATTATTATCCAACAAATGAAGGGATACAACCTACATCATACCCGATGTAACTTCCTCTTTTTTCTCTCACAGTCTCCTCTCTCAGAATACAATATTCTCTCACACTCACACAATAGCAATACAATTCCTCATAAAAGAGGGTTTCCTTCTGGGGGAAAAAATGCTAACATAACTTCTACTTTCATATCTGTGACCTTATAATGGATGGTCCATATTGACTATGGAATTACAATATTTTACAAGGAAATTTTCCCAAAAAATTATTTTCACGGGCGTTGTCCCCGAACTCCTACTAGAGGGGGGCTCCATAAAATGTCACCCCTCGAACCCCCCTTACTCTAGATGTGTGGGGGAAATCCCCCCCACACCTCCCCATCAGGAAATGGGGTCCAAAAGTGATTAAAAACAAGACCTATGAATCGGGAAGTTAATGAGGCTCCACAACCAACAATCTCCCACTTGGAGACTGATCACAACAACTCCACTGTTGTTGTACCTATTGGAATATGATCCACCTTGGACCTAGAAATTTTATGATCTGCACCTTCTGTAACATCCCAAGCCACCCACAGGCCAGGGCATGCTACCTTCAAGCCCGCCCTTGGACTTCTTTATTTTTATGATGCCTTTTTAAAATTTAAGGATGCATAAAAGAAAAATACTTTAACGACATGCACATCAGTAGTCAGCAAGCATGCATAGTCTAAAGATTCAATTAAACAATAATTAAATATACAACGAAAAATACATTCATACACAGATAATAATATCACAACAGAGAGCACTTATCTTTATAAAAAGGTGACACCAACTGGCTGCAGACCAAGGACGTTCCACCCAATCGTAGACACTACTGTTCCAAATCTCAACAACAATGTCACACTTGAGCCAGGGCTATGAATCCATAAGGAAGGTTCCAGAGTGTTACTTGGGTTCCCAAACCAATAATCCCTCAAGCTCTCACAGGTTTCCCAACACCCACAACAATCCAGGTACCCAGCTCTCTTGTACCCAGCCTTTACTGCCCTAAGAGAATAGACCTCCACCCTTCTCTGCCACACAGTCCCTCAAGCAGTCCCTCTCCTTTATTTTGGGGCCTCCATCACAGCTGGTCCAGAATCTCAAAGATGGAACTCTCAAGACTCGCAGTTGTGAGCAAAACAGGACACAGGCCAACGCATCTCAGACATGTAGGCCCCAGGTCATGGCTGGATTGCACCAGTGACCATTACAACGCACCATACCATGGATAATTTTTCAGCAGTTCGGTTCCCTTTCCCAAGCCAAGACGTGGATGAGGATGGATCAATGAACGGGTAAGTGGGTGCATGAAAGTGAGTGAGGTAAATGAATGAACGTACATGAAATCAATGAACAAGACATCAGTCGAACCCCCCATCAGACTAAAGGTGGGTTTAAGTAACTTTGTGGGGAATCAAGAACCTCTGGGCCTTCCTAAAGAAGCTCACGTAACTGATCCCCTTCCTTAGACAAAAAGGGTAATTAACATAGGAATACACATTTAGCCCCTCAAGCCCCCTCTCTTGTGGAATCATATCCCCCTCTAAATCTAGTCCTTGTTCATCTAGNTAATGATCAAAACATTACATTTATTGGGCACACTGGCCTCTCAGCATTGTAACAATACATTATTTAAAATGGGGGTCCAAAACTTGGGGTGTTACATCCCCTCCCCCTTATTTTGGCACTGTCCTCAGTGCATATACAAAATAGAGATGAAAATCTCAAATTTATTCAAAAAGATGTGCGTACTCTGCCCACATGGCATATTCATGCTCCCAGGTAGCATCTTCAGGACTGTAGCAGGTCCATTGAACTTTTACCAGCTCTACAACTTGACTATAGAGCATTTTGACTTTTTTGTCCAGTACCCGCACTGGCTGAACCTAAAAATCTCCCTCTGTCTCTACCTAAATCAGGTGCCAATCAATAACATGGTTAGGATCATGTACATATTTATTTATTAAAGAGACATGAAATACATTATGCACATTCATGGAAGAAGGCAATGCAAGCATGTATGCAACTGACCCTATTCTGTCCAATATTTCAAATGGACTACAAAATATTGATGCCATCTTTGTACAACTACCCAATTTCAAAGAGATTTTCTTGGGCTTCAATTTCAAAAGTACATGCTCCCCTACTTTAAATTCTCTAGATGTCTTGTTCTTGTCTGCATAAACTTTCTATCTATCCTGAGCTGCCTTTAAATTCTGCTTGATCTTAACCACCTGGTCTTCCATGTCCTTGAGAAACTCCGGCCCAAGTACCACTCTATCTATTGGGTTGTCCCAGCTTACTGGAGTATCACATTTCCTACCATACAAGGCTTCAAATGGGCTCATTCTCAATGAATCTTGATACCCATTATTATATGAAAACTCAACCAAGTGTAAGTAATCTATTCTTCCCACTTATATGGCTTATCCATCACAGACATTCTCAGCATGTCTTCAATTATTTGATTGACTCTCTCTATTTTCCCATCCTTCTGGGGATGATATTCTATGATAAAGTTTAGATTTGTGTCAAATCCTTTAAAAATTCCCCTCCATAAATTGGAGGTAAACTTTGTATCTCTGTCCAGGACAATTGTCCTAGGTATCCCATGCAACCTGGCAATTTCCTTCATGAAACTTTCTGGAATATTAGCCATTGTATGCATTATCTTTACAAGCAAAAAATGAACAACATTTGTTAATTTTTCAACCACCACCATGATTGAATCATGTTTCTTATTCGTTCTGGGTAATCCTGTGATGAAATCCATGGTGATCACTTCCCATTTCTTCTCTGGGATTGGCAATGGCTGCAACAAACCCACTAGGCACCTATGCTCAACCTTCACCTTCTAACATTCCATACATTGAGTGATGTAATCAACAACATCCTTCTTCATTCCCGACCAAAGGAACTAGCTTCTTACTGCTGTAATTGTTTTCTAGTAACCAGGATGTCCAACATAAGGAACATCATGCATCTCTTTCAGTACCGAAATTCCTCAGATCTCCAGAACTAGGAACATAGATTATATTTTTATGCATGAGTAGTCTGTCTTCCTTTATTTCATAATCCTTTATATTCTGTTGTATATCTCCCTGTTGTAATTTTTCCAATACCTGTAGGTAATGTTGGTCTGTAACAAGACCATCTAAAATTCTGCTCTTCAAGTCTGACTGATGCATACTAAAAACAGTAGTATGCATGAGATGAACTCTTCTACTAAGCACATCGACAATGTTATTCTCCTTTCCTTTGATATGCTTGATATCGAAGTCATATTCACTTAAAAATTCCATCCATCTTGTTTTCCTGGAATTCAAGGTCGGATGTTAAAAAAGATACTTCAGGCCAATGTGGCCTATCCTTAATTCAAATTTATTCCCCATGAAATAATGCCTCCACATCCTCAAGGCGTGAACAATGGCAGCAAGTTCCAAGTCATGCGTGGCATAGTTCCTCTCATTTTCCTTAATATTTCTGGACTCATATCCAATGACACATCTATTTTGTGTGATGAATCCCCCAAGTCCTTCCTTACATGCATCTGTACATACCATAAAAGTTCCATTTGGGTCAACAATCTTTAACACAGGTGCACTAGTAAGTAATTCCTTCAACATATTAAAATTATTTTCACACTTGAGTGTGCATTCAAATTTAGTTCTCCTCTTTTGAAAGGAAGTGATGGGATGATAAATCTTAGAGAACCCTACTATGAACCTTCTGTAGTAGCCAGATAATCCCATAAAAGATCTGACGTCTGACACATTTCTGGGTGTTGGCCATCCTCTAATGGATTTGATCTTCTCTAGATCTACTGTTATGCCTTGCTATGAAATAATGTGTCCCAAGTAATGGACATCCTTTTTATAGAAAGAACACTTACTCAACTTGGCATACAACTGATGTTCTATCAGTACTTGCGATACTAGTCTTAAGTGATGTTCATGCTCCTCTTCAGACTTAGAATAGATAAATATGTCATCCAGGAATACTATGAAAAATTTATCCCAATAATTCCTGAATATGACATTCATTAAGCACATGAATACAATTGGTGCATTGGTCAGTCCAAATGGCACCACTACAAATTCATAATTCCCATACCTAGTCCTAAAGGCTATCTTATGAATGTCTTCTTCCTTGATTCTTACCTGATGGTATCCTACCCTTAGGTCAATCTTTGAGAATATCTTTGCTCCTCTTAGCTAATCAAAGAGGTCATCAATTTGGGGTAGAGGATACTTGTTCTTTATAGTGTACTTGTTTAGCTGTCAGAAGTCAATACACAGCCTCAAGGTTCCATCCTTATTTTTGAAAAAAGGTATTGGTGCTCCCCAAGGTGAAACATGTGGACGTATGTACCCTTTCTTCAACATTCTTCCAAATGCATTTGTAATGCTTTTAACTCCAGTGTGCTCATTCTGTAAGGTGTTTTTGACACCAGGACAACTCCTGGCACTAAATCAATTGATAAATCTATCTCCCTTCTTGGTGGGAATCCAGGTATTTCTTGGAATACATATTCAAGTTCTTGTAGTACCGAGAAATCTTCGAGGCTTGGCCCCTTTGTATTTTTTGTCTCTTCCACATGAGCTGCATACAATTGACATCCTTTTCTAAAACATCTTTTTAGTTGTAAGGCTGAAATATCCCTTATAGAGATGGGTCTTGGAGCTCCTTTCACAGTGCTATGTTTTCCATTTCCATCAAGACATGTAAATGTCTTGTTATGACAATCTAGGACAACACGATGCTTGTCCAACCAATCCATTCCAATCAGAATATCATAAGACCCCAATTGTATGATATTTAAATCAATACTAGTATTCACGCCATTAAGACTTATGGAGCAACTTTTGACCATGTCATGGATTCTTCTTTTGGTTCCGGTGGCTAACTGAACCAAACTTGATTTTCCAAGTTTAATTTTCTCCAAATGTAATCTATCCACTATCTTAGGATCAATGTAGCAATGACTTTCTCCTGAATCAATCAAAATAGCAACAGACTCATTTATGATCTTACCTTCCACCTCGATCATATTGGACTAGTACTTTGCTGGTTGATCATTTAAAGCTGCATAGATTCTTCCCATATCTTCGACTGTTGTGGCCTCTTAGATGTTGTGCACAATATTCACTCTATATTTTCTGTGTGGTAAATCCTTGTACATGTGATCTTCCTTGCATCCCCAACATTGGATTGGTGGTCTTCCCCTTTTTCCCAAGGAATATTCTTTCTTGAAATCTCCCTTAGCATACTGATCTTGATGATTTCTATTCGGCTCATTCTTGTTGAAGGGAGGTTTGAATCCTTTCCTCCTCTGATTAGACTTCACATTCTTCTTGTCCTTCCGAGATTTCTGTAGGGATTCTTTTCACTCTCCTTGCTCATACAAGTATTTATCCTTCCTTATGGCTTGAGTCAAGGTCTTGGGTTCATCATACTTGAACTTTTCCTTATAAAAGGCTGGCAGTCCACTTAGAAATATCTGTATTTTCACTTTCTCATCACCAATGAACCTGACATACTTTAACAATCCCAAGAACTTATTCTCGTATTCTGCCACAGTCATGCTTCCCAACTTGAGTTCAAATAACTCCTGCATTTTCTTGTCATAAAAATGCTCTGAGAGGTACTCCTTCTGGAATTACTTCTTGAACTGCTTCCAAGTGATCGTACTTTCATTAACATGTTCCACTTGCTTCAGTTGGTCCCACCACACTACAACTTTTCCATGTAAATGGTAGGTGGAAATCACGAATTCCAGGTTGGATGAATAGTTATGCAACTGAAAATATCTCCTGAGCCCAAGAAACCATGCTTCGACATCATCTTCCCTTTCTCTTTCACCCTCAAGGGAAGGTGGCTTGAGCTTCCTCATCTCTCCTTGAAAACTATCTACCTCTTGTTTCCTTCTTTGGTGTTTTACAGGAGACACCTCTAGACTACTTATAGGATCTTCCGATGCATAAAAAATTATTTTTGAGTAAGGAGGTGTGTGGTGTCCATGAGCTCTGCTAGCAATTATGGAATAACCAACTCTTCCACAATCATCCCTTCTTTCATGGCACCTGCCTTCTTCCTCTTGTTTTGAGTTTGAGCCCTTCTTCGTTTGTCTCTGCAACTGATCTAAGCCCTGCAACACTCGATCATTTATCTGAATTTTCTCTCTCATCAGTCTCTCGTTGTCTTCTTTGTAGCTCTGCACTTCCATCTTTAGGCTTCTTACTATTTCTATTAATGTTTCCTTCTCTCCTTTTCCCTTGAGTACATTGGACTCTGTCTATGAATTACCAACTCTTGTATTCTGTCCTTTGACCTCCTTATCATGATTGGAGGCTCCCTCGCCTTCTTCCATCTCCTCAATACACATCCTGAGCTGATGTGTTTAAACCCCTTAATTCTGCAAAATGTGAAAGCGACCATTTTGTTAGAATTATGCATATGATAAACAAAATTGCCAAACCATGATATAAGTCTCTTTATTTTTTTTGTTCATGGATATCATA
>JASDQU010013799.1:97535-127233 GCA_032191745.1 Picea mariana | reverse complement strand
ATATAAGTCCCTAGATGTGTTCTAGGGCCCTTGGATGTGTTCCAGGGAATCCTTGTTTAGTACTTGGATTGATCCTTGGATGTGTTCCTTGGTGGTTCATGATATAATCCCCTAGATGTGTTCTAGGGCCCCTGGATGTGTTCCAGGGAATCCTTGCTTAATGCTTGGGTTGATCCTTGGTCTCTGACCTTGGTGGATAAGACCCCAGGACTTTTCCTGGGGATACTTTATTTTAATCAAGTACTTGATGGTACATAATCTTCCCTGAGGAAGGACATTACCACAAGAGGGATAAGTCCCATATGCAGTGATGATAAAGTAATAGGTTCACCATATGATTTGAAGGAATGAGTAAAGCCACCTTGCAAACCCACCCTTACCCTTGGTTACTTGTTTGGGCTTTTATTGGTTTATTGGGGGTTATGATTCTAAAGTTAAACATTGATAAATTGTCACATGGTTAAATTTATAATTTAAACATGTGACTTATTAATGTAACTTAACCTAGCCCTAAAGTTACCCTAACCTAGCCCTAACCTTGCTCTATCTACTATTTAATGACCCCCCCTCCTTCACCTATTTGACACTCACTCTATTTGTGATAGCGTGAAGTTTTCTTTATGCTAGCGGCCTCAGTCCTGTAGATTCCTGTTGAGTTCTGTTGTATGGTGTGGCCTTCTTGTGGAGGATTCCTGTTGAGTTCTGTTGTATGGTGCGGCCTTCTTGTGGAGGATTCCTATTGAGTTCTGTTGTATGGTGCGGCCTTCTTATGGAGGATTCCTGTTTCTTTTCTGAAATGTGGTGCGGCCTCATTGAAGTGTCTTCTCTACTGTACATGCCAGTCGTGCCTCCTTTGCAGCCTACCGTGACCTCCTCCTACAGTCGTGCCTCTTTTGCATGCCTGTCGTGACCTCCTCCTGCTGATGTGTCTCGTTTGCAACCTGTCGCAACCCTCCTCCTGGCTGGGGTACCACATGCTAGCTGTCTTATGTTTGTTGAGGGGGTGCCGTGTCCTATTATGAGGTCGTTGTAACCTACATTGTTGCATCTTCTTAAGGGTTGACCCTTCTGCTATTCCTTATCTTTATTGTGTGAGTTATGTGCTTCTACACTGTCCACTGTTGCACAAGGGTTTACTTACAGTTCTGTAAGTATAGATCTGAGGGTCACTTGGGTAAAGTTTGGCCTGGAAGGGTTTGAGTCCCTTTGTGTTGGTTTCAGTAAACCCCTAAGCTTGGTGGCTTGAAAGTTCTTTCAATCTTGGCAAATAAGATCTTTTGTAGATCCATGAACTGAACCTTTGTCTGAGCATAACAACAAGGATTTACACCAATTGTGGTTTGTGCTATTCTCAGAGGTAAGGTAGGTACCAAGTATGTTTCCTATATGTTTCTTCTAAAGTTCAGATCTGAGTTTTGCTTTATAGAATAAACATTGCATGGATCTATAAGTTATGTTCTTTATTTACTGTTTGAGCACAGTTACATAGATCTGTTGTTACACTTAGAAGAACTTTGATTTTTTGTTTGTTTCAGAACTAAGTAATATAGATCTGTTGTTACCTTTAGAGGAGCCTTTCATAAATGTTTGAGATCTGAGTTTTATTGCATATAATCTGAGTTTTCTACTGCTACAGTTGTTGTCTGTTATAGATCAATATCTCTATACTCTGTTATATCAGTTTATGTTCCTAATCTAAGTAGTTTTAGCATTAAAATTAAAAGGAGAATGTTGTTTTGAAATTTACCCTAAAATCTAACAGATAGGTTAGAATTAGTTCGATCAAATTAGTTTCTTTTAGTCATATTAGCATTAGGATTAATTAGAACTCTTTTGGAGGAAGTTCGTTGTCTTTCCCCTTTTTCTTATTTTAATTCTGAGCAGCAGTGAGGCCCATATACTTGCGGAAAACACTACATCAAACGAGAGTAGGTCTAATTGGGACACGTCATTAAGCATTATCCCTTATCTATTTGACACGCCATTCGGACCCGTCAACACAATGGCATGTCTCTTGCATCTTATTTTAGTTGGTATTTATATCAAATGGATGTAAATATAACATTTCTTAATGGAAAAATAGGGGAGGAAGTTTATATCAATCATATTAGAGAATTTGAGGTACATGGACAAGATACCCATGTATGCAAGTTGAAGAAGGCCCCTTTATGGGTTGAAGCAAGCACCATGTGATTGTACTCATGAATTCATGAGTACCTGTTGAATATGAGCTTCACCAAAGCTTTTGTGGATCCTAACCTTTACTATGTGTTTGATTAATCTAATCTGTTACTATTGGTCTTGTATGTGGACGACCTAATCCTTATACGTAGCAATGAGAAGCTCATAGAATCATCCAAGGGGTTTTTAACCTATGGGATTGATACGAAGGACATCATCCTTGTGCACTATTTTCTACATCTTGAGGTGTGGCATGATAGAAATGAGCATTGAGGTCTTCCTTCATCAAGGGAAATACAAAGTAAAGATTCATAAGAGATTTTAGATGATGGATTTATATCCCTTTGCTACATCCAAGGGGATGTTAACTTATGGGATTGATATGAAGGACATTGTCCTTATGCACCATTATCCACATATTGAGGTGTGGTAGGGAAGAAATGAGCATTGAGGTCCTCCTTCATCAAGGGAAGTACAAAGTAAAGATTCAGAAGAGATTTTGGATGATGGATTACTAGCCCTTTTCTACTCCCATGGTTCTGAATCTAAAGTTGACTGTTGATCTAGATTTAGTTTTGGTGGATCCTTTGGTGTATAGGAAATTGATAGGTTCCCTCATATATTTGGTGAATATTGCTCTGATATTTGTTTTCCAGTAAATGCATTTAGCTAATTCAAGGTCAAGTGGAGGAAAAATAAGTGCTCTACTACTTGAAGGAACATTTCATTATGGGTTTAGGTATGTTGGGAGAGTTGATGTTGCATGGATTTGTCGATTTAGATTGGACAAGTGATGCTAGTGCTAGGAAGATAACTTAAAGTTTTTGTTGCAACTCGGAGTCAAGCATGATATCTTGGTTTAACGAGAAGCGGGAAATACTTTCATTGATTTCAGCAGACTCAAAGTGAACAAATAAGTTCACAAACTGCTCTTAGAAATCGACACACTAATTTTTTTTTGTCAATAATCTAGCTGACAAAAAAAGTTTCTAAAGGAATCCAAACCCTATATCCATAAAATCCCGTATCCATAAAAATCATGTGGGTAGTAAACCAGAAGAATCGTTGGTACTATCACAAATAGAAACCGTCGATCAAAATGTTGAACTATCTTGAAGGTGTCGAATTGTCGAACCACCAAAGTCATAATTTGACTGAAATCCATCAAATGCCAAAATGTGGCAAGTCATCCATCCATCCAATATCCATCAAAATCTTGAATCTGCCAAAAGTGTTGAAATGTCTCAATGAAAGTCCTCTGAAGGTCAAACTGAGCAATCCAAATCAAAATCATCAAATCCATCATCAAGTATAGAATATAGTTATCCTAAATAAATGCATCCACAATCCTAAATCCATCATCCATCTGCAAAATTAATCCTAGAAATTTTTGATGTAAAAAACATTGATTGTGTATCCTTTATACAGAATCAATCATCATCATCCTAAAAAATATCATCCTGAGTGAATTGCAAACCATCAAGGTAGACTTTGAAACTTGAATATTGATGTATCATCTCTAAGTTCCCCCCTGTCAACTGAAAGGTGAGAAGTATGTATTGTCAGATATACCCCTGTTACGAGGAAAATCTCTATGGAAAGGGGTAAACCACAACAGACAGAACGACACCTAGAAATCAACTCTAATCTCAAGTATGCTAGATAAATAGAAATGATAACAAAATAAGGCTAGAATCCTACCTCGTATGGATGTCTGATCTTCACCCATGTAGTTTTTGTGGGAAGACCAGTCACATCTTAGAAAGGTGTAAAAAGAGCAACAAAATTCAGCAAAAACATACACATTTTGAATGGTTAGGAAATTGGCGTTGGAATTTACAAGCCAAGCTAATAGAGAAGTCTTATCAATGGGCTCATGCATAGTTGTCTTTCGACTCTTCTCAAAGACATTTTGATTACCTCTTTTCACTTTTAGGGGGGGTATATCTGATGATACATACTTCTCTCCTTTTAGTTGATAGGTGCAAATGGATGATGGATTTAGGATTATGGATTTATTTATTCAAGATAACTATATTCTATACTTGATGACAAATTTGATGATTTGAATTGGTTAGTTTGAACTTCAAAGGACTTTCACCTGGACATTTCATCACTTGGCAGTTTTAACAGATTCAGGATTTTGATGGATATTTGATGTATGGATGACTTGCCATATTTTGGCATTTGATGGATTTTAGTCACCTAGTGACTTTGATGGTGATTTGACATTTCGACTCCTTGATTTGCGATAGTACCAACACTTCTCCTGGTTTATTACCCACGTGATTTTTATGAACATAGTGTTTTATGGATACAGGGTTTGGATGCCTTTCAACACATTTTTCTATCACCATGATTATTGACAAAAAAAAATTAGTGTGTCGATTTCTGAGAGAAATTTGTGAACTTATTCAATGTTCACTTGATAGTATTCAGACTTTAAAGGTATGATCTTCATATCTACCAGGGGACATCTATTTCTTTTGCATTTTTTCTTGGCACGTTTAGGATTGTTAGGCATTTTTAGGACTTGGGATGTGTTGGACATGTAGCCAATTCACTTCTCATTAGGGTTTTCTCTCATTGGTTTTGAGTTCACTTCAATGAACACCTACAGGTTGTCTAGATCATTTGTTACACGGTGAGTTTTTTAGACTTTGTTTTAGCATCCAATTTTGGCATTTTTTTAGGAAGATCTTGATCAATACCCATGACATTTCAAACCATGAGTTACAGGTTGAAGACTTATCAGTTTTTACACTAGTCTTTGTTGTTGATTTGTTACATTTGTATGAACTTAAGATTAAAGGTAGGTTTGTTAGAAATATTGTACTAATATCAATGTCCTAAACCACCTTATGTTTACTTGAGGATATAAATGTTATCCTTGGTAAAATTACACTTAGTTATGTGTACCATTATTGGTGGTTACCTGTTTATGTACTATATATATGTGCATTATGTTAATACAAGTACAATTCGGCTTGGTGCCTTTTCCACATATTATGAATTCTTGATTTTCTTGGTTATTTTATTTCTCCATATTTTTTTCAGTCACATGGAATTTTTCCCACGTCAACACCTCCACAAGCCTCTTTACAACCAAAGTGTGGAAGCCAAAGAGAATTTTAGCAACTAACAAGGTTTTAAAAGTCAAATCTGAAATCAAAAATCATATACACTTCAAAATTAAGAATCATAATACAAATAATATTGATAAAAAAGGAAGTACCTTTTTAATCTCCAACTTTTCAAAACCCCTATATATGGCTTGGGACATGGAATGATTGGTGATACATATTTGGATCTCCTTTGATGCTACATATATCTTTCTAATCCACTCATTCTTAGCAACCATAAATTTCGAGGAATGTACCATGAATGGGTGTAATATTCCAAATAGAATATAGTATGCAGAACATAAATATTTAGCAAGCAATGGAAGAACAACAATAATGTAACCAGATCAGTATCAAAATAATACCAGAATAACATGAGAAAGAGCACATTTATTACTGATAGCAATGTTCACTTGCCTCTTCGAGGGGGAAACCTCCAACAGAGCAGATCTCTATTACAATAATCTCCAAGAAAAAACTTCTCATACTCTCTACTCCTATTTATACTAAATCTAACTATCCAAAAGAACAATCTAGAGGAAGATCCTTCTAGAAGTGGAAGCTTCAATTAGGTCTTCTTACATCTGAAATATTCTTCCTTATTGTTAGGAATTATTAATATTGGCCTTTATTACATGGAAATATATTATTCTACCTACGTGAGGGGTCATTAATTAATATAGTATTATTAATATTGGCCTTTATTATTGAAAGTGGATTTTTTCCATATATTGCTTCAAAAGGAGTCATGCGAGTAGTTGAATGGTAAGAAGTGTTGTACCACCATTCAAATAGTGGTAACCATTGAGTGCAATGATTTTGCCTTTCATATGCGAAACACCTCAAATATGTTTCCAAACACTTGTTGACAACTTCAGTTTGACCATCAATTTGGGGATGATAAGTTGTGTTGAGATGCATTTGGGTACCCTATAGCCTGAACAGTTCTTGCAAAAAAATGTTGGTGAAAGTGGGATCTTGATCAGAAACAATAGAATGAGGCATGCCATGAAGATTGAAGACATGATCCATGAAAAGTTTAGCCACAGTGGAGGTGGTAAATGGGTGTTGAAGAGCATATAAATGAGCATACTTGGAAAGACGATCAACAACCACCATGATGACTGACTTATTGCCCGATTTAGGTAATCACACAACAAAATCCATAGAGATATCCCTCCAAATAGCAGGTGGAATCGAAATCGATTGTAGTGTACCAAGAGATTTGAGTGTTTTGCCCTTTTTGTGTTGACAAACATCACATTCTGCAACAAAAGTGCGAACATCTTGTTTCATACCATCCCAGAAAAAAGAACATTTGACCCGGTCATAGGTTTTGGTAAACCCTGAGTGCCCATCCGTGAGTGTAGAATGAAGCTCATAAAGCACCGTGGATGTAATTTGTGATTGTTTACTTAAATACAAATGACCTTTATAGCAAAGCTTATTATTGTGCCAAAATTACCCTGGGGAAACTGGAGAATTGGCTTACAATTGTTGGATCAAATGCGAAATTTTGGGATCTTGTAGCCATTCCTGGCGAACAACTTGGAGCCAATCTGGTACAATGAAGGAGAGGGGAAAAAGGGACCCTTCATCTTCATATTTTATTGAAAGAGCATCAACAACCACATTTTCTTTTCCTTTCTTATAAATGATCTCGTAATCATATCCAAAGAGCTTAGTCACCCATTTTTGTTGCATCAAGGAGGAAGGGCATTGCTCCATAAAATACTTGAGGCTTTGATGATCTGTCTTAATTTGGAAGCACTTCCCCAATAGATAAAGGCACTAGAGATCAACTGCATGTAGAATAGCCAACATTTCCTTTACATAGATTGATTGGCCTAAATGTCACTCTGATAGTTGCTTACTGGTAAAGGCCAAAGGTTGACCATATTGCATAAGGACTGCTCCAATTCCTCTCCTGAAAGCATCACATTCCAGGACAAAGGTATTTTTGAAATTAGGACGGGCCAAGACTGGAGTGGTGCACATAGCCACCTTCAAGGCTTAAAAGGCTTGATCAGCTGCGGGAGTCCAAGAGAAATAATTATTTTTAAGGAGAGTGGTGAGAGGCGTCACAATATTTCCATAATTCTTAACAAACTTGCGATAATATCTTGTTAAACCCAGAAAACTACACAATCTTTTGAGAATCTTTAGGCGAGGCCAATCCTGCATAACTTCAATCTTCTTAGGATCCACCCTGACACCTTCCTTGCCAACAATATGACCCAAGTACTCGACTTTCGAGGCTCCAAAATCACATTTAGATTGTTTGATGAAACTTTGGTGCTGAGAGAGTAGATGTAGAACTCGATCCACATGAGCAAGATGGGTTGTCCAGGTTTTACTATAAATGAGGATATCATCAAAGAAAACTAAGAGAAAATGACAAAGAAAAACTCATAGTGGCCCTCGTGAGCTCAAAATGCAGTCTTAGGAATGTCTATCTCTTTCATATGTATCTAGTGGTAGCTAGAATGAAGATCAATTTTAGTAAAGAACTGGGCACCACTCAATTCATCCAAGAGATCATCAATGATAGGAATGAGAAATTTTTCTTTGATGGTGAGTTTGTTGAGGGTGAGGAAGTTAGGACACATGTTCCAAGAGCCTTCTTTCTTAAGTACCATGACTACAGAAGAAGAATAGGGGCTCGTACTAGGACAGATAATGTCTGTAGTGAGCAATTATTGAACAATTTTCTCAATTTCATTTTTTTGGGCAAAGGGATGACGATAGGGACAAAAATTGGGAGGAAGGATTCCAGAGACAAGGGGAATGGAATGATAATGAACACCATGGGAAGAAGGAAGTTCCTGGGGAGTGGAAAAAATAACTTGATGTTTGGAGAGGATGGATTGGAGGTCCTGCGGCACAGAGGGTGTCTCAGTGGTGTGAATGGAATGGAGTTGTGTAATAATGTGAGAATGACCTTTTTTGAGGATATTTTCCATGCGATGGGAACTGATGATCTCAGGGGAACCTGTTGTGATTCCTTGGAACTTATATTGTTGGCCCTCCTGGTTGAATTGCATGGTTAATTCCTTAAAATCCATGAGAATGGGACCCAGAGTCCTTAGCCATTTGATACCCAACACAATGTCACAACCACCCATGTCGATAGAAAACATATGAGATTTCATGTGGTTCTGACCAATTTGGAGATTCGCATTTTCACAATGCCCCCCACATTTCATGGACCCACCATTAGCAATCGTGATTTGAAAATTATTGACTAAACGAATATAGCAATCCATTTCTTGGGCAATGTGGTGATAAATACAATTATGGGTGCTTCCACTATCAACAAGGATGATGACCTTCCAATGCTTGATGTAACCGATTAGCTTGAGGGTTTAGGGAGCAGAGAATCTAGTGAGAGCATTCAGGGAAATGATAGGTTCAACTTTGGGAGGGTCAGAGGGTGGGGCCATGTCAGTGGGTTTAGGTGACTCGGCTATAGGGGGCCCTTGTCATCATCTTCAGAAAAATCCTCAGATATGGCCATAAAAATATTTTGTTCCTTACACTTGTGCCCAAGAAAACATTTTTCATCACAATTATGACAAAGGCCCTTGAGTTGGTGTTCAACCATTTATTCCCTACTCAATTTATGTATCTTTAGTGGAGTGAAAGGAGGAGTGGGAGTGACTGGTTTAGGGCGAGGAATAAAGGAGGTTTTTCTGGTTTGAGAAGAGACAACCTATTGTTCTTCCTTAGCTCTTTTAGTAGCTTCCACCCAACTCTGAGGCCGAACCATGAGGACATGGGCGCAGATCTCATTTTTTAGGCCACTGATAAATCATTCTCAAAAAAAACATCAGGCATTCCCTCTGTGCAGAAATCCAATCGCTCAAAAGTAGCTATAAAGTTTTCCACTATGCCATATTGTTTCAACTTTGTCAAATGACCTAAATGGTTGGCGTCAGTGTCAAGGCATTCATAAATCTTTTCCACAAATTGTGTCCAAGCCACATACCCTTGGCGGGCATTTTTTCTCCATTTCCATCATTGCCAATGTTCTTGATCTAGATGGAGAACACCATACCGAAGTTTTTCCAACTCATTTGTAATTCCATACAAAGAGAAATAATGTTCCATTTGAGTTACCCAGCCAATGGGATCTAAGCCATCAAATTTTTTCACATCCACACATGGAAGGCCTAGGTCACGTTGAAAGTTATGGGGATGAAAAGTATGGGAATTGGAGGAAGTTTCACATTTAGTGTGCAAAGGTGGATCAGAAGAGGTAAGGTCTGCAGGGATATTCATCTTGGTGCAGATCGTGTTAGTGAAGGATGCAAGTTGGGTAGCGAGGTATTGTTTGATGGTTTCCATTTTTTCATCTATGGAGGAATGCATGTTTTTATTGATGGTAGCAATATTGGCATTGAGATTCCTCACTTCCTATCGGGTATACGTGAAAGTAGAGGACAAGGAATTAAAGCGAGCTTCCAAGTCTTGGCTACGAGTGTGGGACATGATGAAGAGGGAAAATGGAAAGGGACAGGTGAGACCACACAAAAAATGGGTTATGGCTAAAGGGTATCATGACAATCAGGGCGACGAGGGGAATCCAATGGGGTAAGGCCCAAATAAGGGTGTTAGAAGGGGGTCGGGTCCAGAGGAAATTTTTTTTTTTCTGAAAAATGATAGGGATGACTATGATTAGGGTGAAGAGAGGAATCCAATGGGATAGGGCTAAAATAATGGTGCCAAGAGGATCCATACTTTTTTTGTACTCTGTTCTGAAGAATACTGCAGTGTTGAAATGCCCAAATTCTTAACAGGAAGAAATGTGTAGTAATTTCGTAACCAAAATGTAGGAGGCACAGTTGCAAGGAAATAGATATTGTCTATTATGTTTTTGTTTCCTTCCCAAGGGTTAGGGCATGCAGGGTGTCTAGAGACAAGGGTTTTCCCTATGCTATATCTCTCTGATATATGTGCAAGGTCCAATAGTAGTACTTGGCCCAATATCTCTGGGAACCAACTAAGGAGGCTAGACCGTGCCCTTAGCCATACTACCCAACTACCTAGGTACTAGAGAATATCTTCCCGAGTGTTGTTCTCGGTAGAACTATGGAAGTTAGGAGGCCCATTGGTTGATCTATGGAGGGCTTCAAGATATCTAGGTCGATCTGTATATAGGTGTTGTTTGATGCGCTACCACTCGAAGGGGTACCAACAGGGGTTACAAGGGTGGCCAATAGATATGTGCTTAAGTACCACTTATATTTCCTACATGTATTACTTCCTGACCGTGGATTTATGCACGTAACGAAAAATCTCTATAGCTTTAAGACACTGGAATACGTCTCTACCCTGAAAAAAATAACCCACAATTTTCTATCGAGGAAAGTGTTCTGATACCACTTGTAATATTCCAAATAGAATATAGTATGCAAAACATAAATATTTAGCAAGAAATGGCAGAAAATCAATAATGTAACCATATCAATATCATAATAATACCATAATAACACCAGAAAGAGAATATTTATTACTAATAACAATGTTCACTTGCCTCAAAAAAGCTCTCAGCTCCTGCGCTCCTGGACCTCCCGCAGGCTGTCGGCCCTGTGGCCCTCCCGGCCCCTACTCCCTCCATCAAGCTATAGCAAACTCTGTAGGCTCCATGGCGGCTCCCTCGTCCTCTGCTTAGAAGAAAAACGGCCCTCCTGCTGTTGTTGTGGCAGCGGCCCCTCCAATCACGGCTCCCTTTCACGGTTGCGCTCCCCCAAGAGCTTCGCTCGTGCCGTTCAAGTCATCAAAGCACAAAGACCTCCCTCCTGGTGCGGCTGTGGCTACGGATGCTGGCCTCCCTTCCTTGGTCGCGGCTCTCTCTTTCGGGCTGCCCTCTAATGCAAGCACGGCCCTTGGTGCTCCAGCAAACGAGACCTCGTTAGATCCAGCCCCCTCCTTTAAAGAGGTGGCCTCTCGTTAGAGATTTCCCTCTGGTATGCATGCAACGGGCCCTGAGGCTGCCTCTCTTCAAGGTCGACCAGCTAGGTTGCATGCAGCAGTTCCAGAAGCCCCTGCAGTCTCAGTTCAAATGCCAAAGGAAGCCCTAACTCATGCTTGCCATTACAGCAAGCACGCACTAGTATGCAGGTTTAATGGTTATTGGCCTAATCTGTCGGATCTGCTAGCATGGATCTCTTCCGAATGGTACCCGCTTTTAGAGGGAGAAGTTATCACCTGCCCTTATGCAAAGGGGTTTTTTATAGCAATTTTTGAATCTACAAGCAACAAAGACATAGTGTTTAACGTCAGGCCATGGTTTTGGGGCAGAGCAGGCCTGTCCATGCAACCATGGACCCCTGCCTTCGATCCATCCACAAACTGTATCTCTTCAGCTCCAGTCTGGGTGAGACTTCCATACTTGCCCCTGCATTTCTGGGGGGATGAGTATCTTAAGGCGATTGGCAATGGCCTCAGCAAGTTCCTCTGCAGAAGTCTGGACTCAAAGCCAGCCCGCTCCACCTTCGCTCAAATTTTTGTTGAAATGGATTTCTCCAAAGGTTTTCCAGCTGAAATAATTCTTCAAGGCAAGGACTTTTCCAGGACCCAAATCCTCGACTATGAGAATCTCAGCTTCAGGTGTAGGAACTGCTTTGAAATGGGGCACTTAGCTCGTAGCTGTGGAAAACAACCCGGGAAAAAAAGGCCATCCAAAAACCAACGACCGACCTGGTGGACGGGGGCACCATCAGAACCGCGCATTGAAAGAAAGGCCCAGGAAGCGGCAGAAGAAGCAGAAGTTGAGGCTGAAACCAAGCCCGCTGCTAAGGGGGAAGCTCCGGCAGAAGCCATTCCCAAGTCGCCCACCCGGCCGAAACCCCAGACCTCACACTGGGCAGATCTAGCTGACAAGGAATACCCTCAGGACCCGTCGGAAAGTCAATCTACGGAACAAAGTATTGAATGGCAAACAGTGTCAACAAAGAAAAAAAAAATCCAAGCAAGAAATTATGTAATAACGCGGAGCCGTTCAGGCTCGCTGAAACAATTTATTTCTATAGTTTAGTAAGGAGTTAGGATCTTCAGGCAGTAGTTTTCCAGTTTTCAAGCAAAGTTTTATCGATGTATTGAACCCAGTGGCATGTCCACTGTTATTAATACAAATCTCCACTATCCGTTTCTGTCAAAAAAAAAACAATGTTCACTTGCCTCTTCGAAGGGGAAACCTCCAGCAGAGCAGAGCTCTATTACAATAATCTCCAAGACAAAACTTCTCATACCCTCTACTCCTATTTATACTAAATCTCAATCTATCCAAAAGAACAATCTAGAGGAAGATCCTTCTAGAAGCGAAAGCTTCTATTAGGTCTTCTTACATTTGACTTATTCTTCCTTATTTCTAGGCCTTATTAATATTGACCTTTATTACATGGAAATATATTATTCTACCTACGTGAGGAGTTAGGGAGGTTAGGCCCCTAACAATGGGGTCCAAAAAAATTGATCGTATCAACCCTCCAAAATCAATCCTGCATCTCTACAAACTTGTGTGTCGTCCATGATGACTTAGACAACATTTTGTGGCCCCCCACTTTCTATTGTGTCAATAAGAATTGTGGAGATGAATGTTGCATCCTTATCCACTCTACTACAATTAACAACCTTCAAAACATTTCCCCTTGGGGGCATATTGCAATAACATTAATTAAAAGGTAGTTTCTTTGATCTCTCCATCCATTAGAGACAATGGACACCCCTATTTTCACCCATGTATCACAAATTGATTGTACATGTCTATCCATGGATTTCCTTTCTAATCTGAACAAAGTGGTGCATAATTTTACATAGCCAAGACTCTTGTCTCCTTTTGCACTTCATTGTCCTCTTTAATTATTTATTTCCATTAAAGGAAAAGAACCAAATTGAATGCTAGTCCATTTGCAACAAGCTACATACTCATTAACTACTTCTCTAACTTGGTTATTAAATGTTTCTTCAAGAGGTCCTAGAGCAAGTCTTTTATTAGTCACAACCACTGGTCTAGATGGCATTGGATACTTAGCTACAAATCCTTACACAAGGAGATTTTCCTTAGCAAATCTCTTATCAATAACATCTTGAAAAGATGGATAGAACTTGATTTTTGGAAGACTCAAACATGGTCCATGTTTTCCCTTTGCATCATTTGGACCAACACATACCAACACCTCTATGTTAGTCACACTAGTGAAATTTCCCTTGAATCTAGTGTATGATCCATTTCAAAGGTTCTTTCATTCATTGCATTTCCATTTCTATGAACCTCTCTTGGGATTTTCATCGAAAATTTCCACATACTTCCATAAAGGAGATCTTGTGTCTTTAATGACAGTTGAATCATGTCGTACATTTGTCTCCTCAATCTATTGTGATTGTTCCATGTCTATAGCTATGTGTATATGGATAATTTCACATTGTTGTAATTAGAATAGAGCATATGTTGTCATGACTAGTAAATACTATTATGATTTATATAAATGTTTAACAAAAATTAGTGCCACAAAAGAACTTAAAAGAGATCCCATTTTCATTCATAGGTGGGAAAAAACAATAAACAGGATCAAATATAATAATTAATCAGATATAACTTATAACACATGATGGTAGTCCCTACAAGGTACAATATCTATGACGCCTTGACCTAATTCAAAAATATAGAGATGCAATGATGTGGAAACGGTAAGCATAGTACCTGACTGTACAACTCTAAAATTCTAAATGGAATTCTAAAATTTAAAATGTAAGGGTAACAACCTAACAATAATGTAGGCATCGAGATGGAGTTTATTGTTTACAATATACACATAAAATCCAAATGAGGGTTAAAAATAAAGGTAAGATGAGGTAACCATTCATGAGCCATAACAATGTAAGAATAGGAAAAGGAAAGTATGCATTAAAATTTGTCACAAAACCTTTTAGTCTTTAGACTAAAAGTGTATTGTATTTACCTAGTTACTAAAACCAACACAATATATTGTATTTACAATTTTGGAAAGCTTGATAATTTCTAGTCAAGAATCATACAAATCTTAAGAACAAATTGCAAGCGATTGATAAAAAAATTAAAATGGAAGTCTTGTTCATAAATTCCACAGATCTTTCTCAATGAGCATTTAATCGGTGTAATTCAAGTTAAGAATGTGTGAGAGGTATGAATACACTTTCTAAATAAGTCATAGTTCAAGAGGATGAAAATGATCAAGGCTTCCATAATGGCACCAACCACCCTAATCTCTACAGGCGCTACAAGCAATGATGTTTATACAACCATTTCAGAGAGACTAAAGATTATGTGGATTTTAAGAGACATAATGTTTACCTTTCCATGAATACAACCCCTACTTAGTGGTGCAATTTTATTTTTTAAACAAGACATGAAGGGGACAATCAGAGTCTAGTACTCTACCAAATAGGATATTCTAGAAGCATAGGGATTGAGAAGTAAGATTTTTCATAACACTGTAAACAACCACAAAAATAGATAGGACAAGATGTTAAAACTTAAGGACCATACATTATAGGAAATAACAACCATATAGTCAACTTAGTATTTACATACATGTAGTTGTGTTTGGAAATTGACAAAGTTGAATCCTGTTCCCATTGTTCATTGTTCAGTGGTGAGTCTAAACTATGCTCACTACTTGCCACTGCCTAAACTATAAAATATTTGACCACATTCTACTAAAACTTCAAAGTATGGCCAATAATAGAGACACTCACTCACTTTCTATAATCTTGGAAGTGGGGCAAGGCTTCTTATAAAATAACCTAGAGGCGTAGGGTTTCAAAGGGTGGCCAAAACCCTTAAAAAATTCCAAATACCTAAATCTCCATTGAATTTAACTTGTGATCCACGTGTGTGGGGTCGACTTTCCTTGGGATCCATTTTAGGTTTTGTTGTAACCATATCCAAAAATTGAAATCCATTTTAGTGTAAAAGGGTCTATTTCCATCTAGAACGGATCTGTTTTGTTGGAGGAACTTATCTGGATCAAATTCCAAAAGTTGGATTTGCATATCCAACCTTAGGACCTGTTAGCACACTTTTTGACCCTAAATCAGATATGAAATGCAATAAACATCAACATGTAAAAGAGGCTAATTCTACATTATAATTCCCTAAGTGTCACTGACAAACATCCTCTCTATTTGGGCGGGTGTGTGTCAACCTCAGGGGATGTCCCTAAGTTGTTTATAGCTATCATGAAATCTTAAAATATGCAATTAAATGCACAAAAACAACAACAAGAAAATGTTCTTTGAATCGTGTTTAGGCCACCGAAGGGTAAGTAACATTGTTTAAAATTTGTTGGATGAAAAACCTTGTAGCATAAGTAATTTTAATGAAAACGAGAGAAGGGAAGATGTGATATCATAAGGCTGAAAATACCACAACAATATGATAAAAGAAACTAATCAATGCATACAAATCAATATGATATGGAAAAGAATTGATAGCTTGATACCAGCACACCAAAACCTTATTATTGCTCTTGCTAAAGGGTTTTTTTTACCACTAAACACAAGTACAGAACCATAAACGTTTTTCTCTTTAATCACGGACTAGAAGCTAGAATAAGGAGAAAAATGATGAGTGAGCGAGCGAGAGAGAGAGAGAGAGAGAGAGAGAGAGAGAGAGAGAGAGAATATTGTTGCGACTCAGAGAAGTCAACCTTGAATAACGAGAAGGTGACTCCAATATATAGAGAGATGAGACATACATATGTGGAAAAAATAGGATGTACATCTAAAATAAGAGGGCATACATGTGAAGGAGGTAAATTAAGGCGCATGGTTTAAGAATGGATTACATAAGTGAAGTGGAGTGCACATGAAATGAAAGAAGGGAGAGATAAGGTGCACATGTGTAGGATAGAATAACACATGTACTAATAAAAGGAAGTGAGTGAGTGGATAAGGGAGAGTTAAATGGAGGATAAGGTAAGTGTGCATGGGATATGGGTTGAGAGGATGCACATGTGCGAGGGGAGTGAAGTGTGTAAAAAAATAAGAGAAAGAGATATGTGCATGTGTGGAAGAGGAGGAGAGTGAAATACATGTGCATGAGTGGAGGGAAATATAGGGAATTACGCCAAGGAATAGGGAAATAATTCATGGAATTAGGATAATGCGCTAAAGAATAGGGAGTTAAGGGGAGTTGAGGGGATAATTATGATAAAGAATAAGGATTAGAAAGGGAGGCACATTAAAGAGACAATGCACTATAAAATAGGGAAAAAAAGGGAGGTTCCTTAATCCTAAAAGATAGGGAAAATGGAGGCGCCTTAATGCTATAAAATAGGGAAGAGAAGAATGCTAAATAATAGGGAAACTGGAGGCATATTAAGACAATGTGATACAAATTAGGGAGAGATAGGAATTATGGAGAGAAAAAGGTGAAGGCTAGAAAATAGGAAAAACGGAGGCACATTAAGATAATGTGATAGAAATTAGGAAGAGGGAGGCGCATTAAATGAGGATCCTCTTGAAGAAAAAAATATGGATGTGGGATCATAGGAGAAATGTAAGGGGTATCACCCTTTGGTTGAACCAAAAGTCTCTCCTCCTGTTGCAATGGTATTTGATCAAATTCTTCTTGAGAAACTACTAGGATAAGAAAGAATGAAGTCTCTTATTGATAATTGACTTGTGTTTCTTCCTGCCATACTTCATCATCATTAATGGAAGAAACCAATGAACACACTTGAAAACCTGAATCCTCATCCTTATCTTCATGGAACTCTGCATATGACTCAATTTTTGCAACTACCGGTTCCTGCTCATCCAAGCATGAGTTATCACAAACCTGGTATTCTCTAGGAACTTGGTAACATGCAAGGTTCTATTTTATAGCATCTAGTCATTCCTAAAATCCTCGAGAAATTGCAAGGGGAAAAGATGCATTGTTTCCATCATAGTTTTCTAAAATAGCAAAAAGTTCCCTCAATCCTTGGACAAGCAAAAAGTATTCCTCAATTATTTGAGCAATCAAAAAAGCTTGCCCAAAATTTTTTGGTCCTTGCTCTAAAATTAGATCATGAAATTATGGATCAAAAGAAAAGGCATAATTCACCACAAAGTGTATTGGTTGATATTTGGCGAGAAGTTTATCATATACTCTGATAAATATAACATGGAATTTAGGAATAGCTTCACCTTTTCTCCTTTTAATGTGAAGAAAATATGGAAGATCCAACATGCACTGTGTGTATTTATACTCCATAATTAATCATGATCTTCCTTCAATGGAGTCGCCAATGGATGTTTTTAAGTGGTGATCCACCCATGTGTTCCAAAATGAATGTGTTGGATAAAATCTAGATGATATTTATTCATTCCCCATTGGACTCTACCTTGTTTCTTGTGGAGTCACTAGATGAGTCCAAATAATAAATTAAATGAAGAAAAACTCACCAATGTCGTTGAAATCTGAGGATTGATGCTTCCCTGACAAAAATGTCAATTTGTTAGCACACTTTTTGGCACTAAATCAGCTCTGAAATATAGTAAAAATAAGCAGGTAAAAGAATGGTAATTCTAAGAGAGAATGACCTAAGTGTCACCAACAAACCTCCTCTTTGTTTGGGCTGGTGCGTGCCAGCCTTAGGGGGAATTCCTTAAGTGTTTTCTTACTGTCATAAACCTGCAAAATCTGCAATTAAATACCTTAAAATAGTAGCAAGAAATTTTTTCTTTGGATAGCGTTTAAGCCACCAAAGGGAAAGTAACAATGTTTAAAATTTTAATGGAAGAAAAACCTTGCAGCCATAGTAATTTTAATGGAAAAAAGAGAATGGAAAATGTGATATTATACGGCTGAAAAAACCACAACAACATGATAAAAACAACTAATCAATGCATAAAAATTAATATGATACCAACAAAAATCGACAGCTTGATACCAGCACACCAAAAAATTATTATTGCTCTTACCAAAGGGTTGTTTGCACCACTAAGCACAAGTAAATAACCGAAAAAGTATTGCTATTTAATCACATACTAGAAGCTAGAATAAGGAGAATAATGATGAGAGAGAGAGAGAGAGAGTATTGTTTTTGCTCATAGAAGTCGACCCATAACAATGAGGAGGAGACTCATTAAATAAGAAAAAGAGGGCACATAAGGGAGTAAAAATTAGGAGGGTGCTAATAATAGAGGCACATGTGTGAAGTAATAATATCTAAGGCACATGAGAGGTGAGTAAAAGCGTGTAAGATTTTAAGTCAGACACATATGGGAGAGAAGAGGGAGAAAGACGCACATGTGTGGGAGAAGAGAGAGGGATACGCGTATATATGGAGTGCATGCACCAAGAATAGGGAGAGGGAGTGATGGGAAGTGAAATATGAGTGAGGAATATTTCCACACATGAGATGAAGTCCCCACACATGTGGATAAGGAATGAAGGTATGCATGGGGTTAAGGAAGTGAGAGACATGTGCATGACGAGATAAGAAAGCAGAATATGATGAGTTGAGTGAGAGAAAGAGTGTGTTGAGAGGGAGTTAAGTCAAACACACTAACTTTACACACCTTATCCACTCACATGCCCTCATTATTTAATTAATGCATCTCATCTCCTTAGAAAGTGTACCCCATGCATTTAATGTGTCATATGTTATGTTTCAAAATTATCCACATGTCAGATTTTTGACTTGCCACTTGTCACCCTACATGGTGACCATACCTGCTAAATATATCCCTGCTAAAAATAGACATGCAAAAAATAGTAATCACCCTAAAAAATAGGAAAACCCCAAATATGTATGGGACCACTAGGAGACCACATCCAAATATAGTATTTCTATAAATAGACACTACTAAAAATAAAATCTTATCACATGTCAATGATATCATACTCATGGGATTCAACTTTTCATGAGGATTCCAAATATGCAATCAGAATTGGCATTCGAGATACTGATAAAAATAGTAAGTCCTTGCATGTCACTCAAAATAGGCTCATTGGATTCAATTTTTTGTAAGGAACTTGGATATATGATCGGAATCATCATTTGAACCCTGAATCACCAAGTACTAAAAATAGTGAATTTCATACATGTCATCTAGAAAAGGATCATAGGATCCAAAATATTACAAGGACCCAAATTGTATAATCAATATCACCATGGAGGCATCTGATCTCTGTCTCCTCAAATATAGGAACTAAACTATATATAGTCACCTCTCTATGTCCATGGAATGTTGTGAAAACTTCCCTCTTTGAAATAAAGAAAACTACCTGAACAATCTTGTACCAGTACCTGGTGGGAACCAACCTAGCTCAAAACAAAATTGTCTCTGGGAACATCTATGAATGCTGAAAAAAAATGGACATGCTGGATCTTAACCCTCAAGATTTTCAAGGGATAAAATCCAAGGGTTAACAAACTGTCATGGGAATTAACATCAATAATGGAGTATGAAGATAATGGATAATCGAAAAACACAAATGAACCCTTGTATAATGTAAAATTGTTGCATTTAAGCATAAATGTGATAGCTGTATGGTAGCCATTACTATAGGGAAAATCCAAAAGAAATTTTACTCAAACATGCAAGAACATGTAAATAAATGTTTATGTCTCAAATATATTTAATAATGATTGATTGAATGGGTGATGATACAAGAATGTCCAACACGAACATGTAAATACATGTTTATGTCTCAAATATATTTAATAATGATTGATTGAATGGGTGATGATACAAGAATGTCCAACACATATAATGATATAGATGGTAGGGATGCAATCCTTGTTATAATTAAGTGTGCAAGCTTCACATTCGGTAGCAGCCGGAATTATTTGTACTTTTATATTATATTTCTAGGTTTGGTTAAGGCTAACTAATCAACTCAATGTAGGCCCATAACCCCTCCATGTAGGGAGGCGAAAGCATCTTACCTCTTTATTTTTATTTTCACATATTGTGATCATTTATTCCTATTGATACAAGAGATTTGGTATAATGATACCATTAAGCATTACACTCTCTTTCTCTTGATTTTATTTGATCTATCTTGTGCTTGGGTTATTTATCTCTAGTGCAGTTGTGCTACTATTTATTTCTTCATCTAGCGCACTTGTATTAGGGATTATTTCTCTCTCTAGCATTGTGTTTCTCTTGGCTTCCTTAGTGTTGTTTATTTCTTTACTCATTGCAAGATTTGGGTTCATTTTGGTTTCATTCAATTCTCTTGCTAACACTTTTGAACCTTGACACGATATCAAAGTGGGTGTGCATCTCACTCATTCATTTCAAAAGTTATTTTTAAGGAGAGCACATATTTCTAGGGTTTAAAACCCTCATTTACAACTAGCACACTCTCCTCTTTTGTTGCTGATTTGTTTTCTGAGAGTTGCTAGTACATCTCTTTTATTGGGTCTATCAAGGTGAGTTTTTTAGGATTGGAGGCTTCTTGTTTTGTTGTTTTTTGAACCCAACTATCAAGGTGATTTTTTTAGGATTGGAGGCTTCTTGTTTTGTTGTTTTTTGAACCCAATGGACTCAAAATGGCCTATTGTCTAGTTGAATGCAACTAATTATCATGTTTGGGCATGTTAAATTTCAAACCATGGTCAACAAAATTTGCAATAAAAAAAATAACCTAAACCTAAATTTTAAAATCTAAAAACCTCAATCAAAACAAAATATCTCAATTCGTTAATCTACAAAGGCACATCACTAGGGATTAGGAGCAACAAATGTACATTTCTAAACTCTCAATCACATCTATCCTTTATTAAAAACTAAAAGGAATAAATAAACTAAAACTCATTAAACAACACTATCTTACACCCTATCTCCTTTATAGAATAAGAGAAAAGGAGAAATATGTTGAATGTAGACATATGCAGTGGTGTGCTCTCATGGATGGATAGATATACCTAGAATAGAAAGAGAACGATGGAGTTAAGTTGTTGCATGAACTCATGCACCCAACTCACCTAAATAATTGTTCCCTCCCATAATATACAAAATACTCATGCAATGTGCCTTCATGTATGCAAAACTTGCAATACTTAGTGAGCCACACTTATGTAGTGCACCTTAACTCGTATAGGATTGTGTCATTTAAAGATATCACATGAATACAGGCAACATGAATGTGCCCTCACCTACTCATTTCCTACATAACTGCTATTGTGCCTCTACAACACCTTAACTAATGCACCCTAGTCATCACTACAATTTGCACATTGTTGCACACAAATCAATTTTGGAAAAATATGTTGGAATGCACCATTGTTTGGGAAGAACAATGCAGAGCAACAAGTAAACTCCTACACTCCCTCTTTGAGAGGAGGGTGTTCTCCACCAAACCAAGTTTATTCCTCAACATCTCAAAATCCCCCCCTAGGCAAGGGATTCATCATAGTATTTACAACTTGCAAAATTGAGGGAACATGATCAAGAACCACTGCCACCTTTTGAACTCTGTCCCCATGGAGAAATCATGAAATACAAGATTCTCAAAGAGTTTGATCTACTCTAATTATCATATCACAGTCAAAATATGCAAAACCATGCACTTTGGAAATATCTTGTATGAAATATTCAAAAATTTATTGAGCTACCACGTTTACACGCATGGTCAGCGCTTGAGCATCTACAAACTAGTTTTACAAAATAGTTTGTAACATAGCATACAAAACCATAACCCAGCAACAGCCAAGGCAACACCCAATAAGATTGAATAAACCTTTACAAGATTAACAACATTGATTGTACATCTAAAACTAATATTACATGCAACTAATTATGAGATGTAACAAAGCAATTAATGAAAAAGTTATTAAAGTCACACACTAGAAAAACACAATTCTTGAAATATTGCTTGACCCACCAAACACAATCTTCCCAAAGCACAATGCCCTATGATTAACCAAGTAAAAAAGTGTTACATGCCTCAACACTGTGATAGCTTTCTAGGCTCAGCGTAAGGTATATTCAGATTATTAAAATAAAACACTTGGAGTGCACAGTTTGGACACCAAATCAATTTTATCATTGGAGGGAGAAACCAAATTTGTTTAGTTAATGGAAATTCCAAAAAACTCAATCCTATTCAACTAAACACATACAATCAATTAATTAAATTTTGTGTTAAAACGCTTGCAAAGATAGTGACTGCATAAGGAAGTTATATTCCAAATATATACACTACATCTTAAACCTATCAAACTTTGCAATGAGTTCTCAGACGCTCTTATAGTGCCTCTTCAACTTTTGACTATTCACTTTGTACTCATCTATCACCTACAAATAATCATACAATAAATACCATGCAGGTTCTTGTTTATTTCTGAAAACATCTCTACTTTAAATACAATGACAATATCTTAATGGAAAAGGAAGATAGAGAGAGGATTTCTCCCTACTTGCAAATGAGTTCATTATGTCCATATGTAGTGTTGTAGATGGTGGCATGATACAAAGCATGTTGGATGCTTGCAATGAGGGTTATGTAATAACTCACATCATTAGTTATGGTAGAGAAGCCAAGATAATTGTTGAACTCCATAACACTATTGTCACTGCCATTGTAAATAACCAACCCAATGTTTACATTGCCAAGTTTTTCTATGAATTATCCTATAAAGAAGAGAGTACCTCAAATTTCATCTCTACTCAACCACATGTAACCACTCCTTTCTTGTTTTCATCGCTCAACACCCTTATGCTTGACCAAACCTCATTTTTTCATGGATTTATTTATTTACATTTCATTTCCTACTATTGCACAAGTCTGTGTTCTTCTTATTTATATAGATAATTTCATTCCTGGTAAAACACTTCACACCTTGAATTATTTATATGTAATTAAAACTAATGATCAAGGTTAGTGTAGTTTTGTAAAAAAAATGTATTTCCTACAAATTAGTCTTTATTATTTGTCCTACTAACACTATCTGAGTTTATTGTTTTTAATTATCTATCTGTAATTAAAACAAAAGGTTAGGTTAATGTAGTTTTTTTAATTTTATTTACTACAAATAATCATTATTATTTCTCTATTCAACCGATGACGATAGTATGATACGATGTTAATATAAAATGTGCATGACTAATTCAACACAATAAACAAATAAATAAACAAAATAAGCAAAAATGGTTTGTTATGGTGGCTGGTTGCTTTAATCATAAATTTATCACTACTTAATTAAATGATTGCTTAAATTAGGTGAATCATTAAATTAAAAAAAAAAAAATAGAACACCTAAAATGGAACTTATCATAATGTGAAATCTCTTTATCATTTCTTTGAGCACCCAAAAACATTAGTAAGATACACTTTTATCATAAAAGGTGTAACTACATCGATATAATAAACAAAAAAAGCATGTTAAATAGTTCATTATACTGGTTATTTTAATTGGAATCCCTCACTAATGCTTTTAATGATTGTTGATAGTAGATGAATCATTAGAAAAGTGCATAACTAATGTGTGCTAAATTGCTTTGTTATAGTGGGTGGGTCACTTCTTAACGATTGTTTCCCTCAAAAAAATCATTAAAAAATAATGTGCAAAACTAAATCGGCACAATAAATAAATAAACAAAGAATAAAAACATTCAACTTTGTATCCAACAGGTCACTCTTGTCACTCTAAGAAAATGATGATAGGGGATATTAGCTTCGCAAAATATACAATAATCACATGTCTGAATTATAAGATATAGTAAGATAAAAGTGCATCTTACTAACCTCTTTGGTTGAGAAAGAAAATGATAAAGACATTTCAAGTTATGTTAAGATCAAGTTTAGGGTTTTTTATTTTTTGTAAAAAAATTAATACGTCCTTAGGTAAAGGATCATTAAAACAACTCATCAAGAATTTCCATTTAAAGCAATGACCCACTATAATGGACCTGTTTTGCATGTTTTTTTAATTATTTAAAGAACCAAATTAATTATGCAATTCCTTTAATGATTACATGTTTTTTTAATTGTTTAAAGAACCAAATTAATTATGCAATTCCTTTAATGATTCCTTTAAAGGAAACAATCATTAAGAAGCAACCCATTGATTATAACAAAGCATTTGAACAAACTTTCCTTGCTTGTCTATTGTGTGGAATTAGTTATGCACATTTTAGATAATCATTAAAAGAAGTGGTGAAAATTTTCCAATTAAACCAACCACCTATTATAACATAGCATTTAGCATGCTTTACTTGTTTATTGTTCTTAGTTAGTTACACATATTTTATGAAAAAATGTATTTTACTAATGTATTTGGGTGCATTACAATAATAAATGGAATTCATGTTATTATAAGATCTATTTTATGTTTTTAATTTTTTCATAAAAAATAATAATTCCCTTCCGTTAAGCAATATTTCAAATAAGTGGTGAAGAATTTCAATTTAAAGAAGCCTCCCACTATAACAAACCATTTCTGAATCTATAAAAAACCATTTCTGGATGTTTTTTTGTTATTTTTTCTTTGTTTATTTTCCTATAATAGTTATGCATGTTTTATAATAAAGCTATATATTATTAAAATCAGTAGTTGAACCAACAAATATTAAAGATTATTTTGTAGGAATATTTTTTTTAAACTACCTTGACCCAATATCTATGTTTTATTATGCATAAATGATTCAAGAAATTGACCCGAAGTTGTCAATTTTCACATACAATCTTATGTGAATAATTTTCAGATATGAAAATTGCTTCCTAGTGAGCTAGCAGTAAATCCTAGCTGTTATCACTGAAAATTATTGACTAAAAATATATGCAATGGAAACAACAAGATTAAACATGAATCATTAACACATGAGACACAAAATTTATGTTCTGTAACTTTATCAAATTCATAATTCTAAGGGAAAAACCAACCCTCCCAACCAACACAAATTCATCAAAATATGAGGACAACATTGTCCTTCCAAAACCACAAAATATCAACAAAGTACTTGGGACAATTCCCAAGTTACAAATATGTTGCAAACCACCTATACAGCCTGCAGATGTCACCATTACTATTGTTGACATTATCCTGTACAGACCTGCTCCTGCTTAGAAACATTGTATGGATGTACACGATACACCCTTCTGCAACCCATGTATATACGTGATTGTGCCCACTACAACCCGCGTATACGTGATTCACCTTACTACAACCCACGTATGTACATGACTGTGCCCACTTTGATCTGCATATGTGCACGACTATGCCCACTTCGACCCATGTACATGTACAAAAAACTATAAGGACACTTCCATACAATTTGCTCCACTCATACAGTTTCTTCCTTCTTCGGTTGCCTCTCTCCTAGGCCAAATTTTCCAAAGTTACAGGAATTCCCTTGCTAAAATCACCAAGCCTCCTAGCACAAGTGCTCACTCACTTATGCTAACTCCATCATGCCACAATGATCAAATCTCACAATGACCTCTCTCCTTTATATACAAGTCCAATGAGTGAGTTTAGGCATGCAACCCTTCTAAACCAAACAATTAATTAAAATATTTTATTCCTCTTTATGGGTGTGACGCCCCCACACAAGCCCACAAAGCCCATAAACTTTTCCATGAGGCACTAGCCTCATTCTGGGAACTATTTCACAACAACGAAGAGCTAAAATGGTGCCAATGAAGATTCCCACATGCCTGACATGCTTGCCTCTTATGGAAATACCTCTGGAAGCTACAATATCATCAACAAAAGTAGCACTAAAAGGAAAAATAATAAAGATTACTTTTTTAGAAATAAAATTTTAAAAAATGAAAAAAAACTACATTAACCATGATCATTCATTTCAATTACAAATCGCTAATAAAAAGCGTGAACCTCAACTAGGGTTTTACCAAGTATGAAACTCTTTATATAAACAAAATGGAAAAGGGAAAGTGCTAGAGAAACAATGCAAATAAATATAGCCAAGGCAAAAGGGAGATGTGTTCAAGCACATGGGAGGAGAGTGATGGAAAAAGAGAGGCATGGTCGAATGCAAGGGAGTAAAAATGAAATCCATAGCACCCTCTTCTTTGCATGAGCATACAAAGGAAATCGTGGTAATACAAGCATTGGATTGGTTATTTACAATGGCTATAACCACATCCTTATGGAAGAGTTTTACCAAGTATGAAACTCTTTATATAAACAAAATGGAAAAGGGAAAGTGCTAGAGAAACAATGCAAATAAATATAGCCAAGGCAAAAGGGAGATGTGTTCAAGCACATGGGAGGAGAGTGATGGAAAAAGAAATGCATGGTCGAATGAAAGGGAGTAAAAATGAAATCCATAGCACCCTCTTCTTTGCATGAGCATACAAAGGAAATCGTGGTAATACAAGCATTGGGTTGGTTATTTACAATGGCTATAACCACATCCTTATGGAAGAGTTCAACAATTATATTGGCTCCTCCACCATAACTACCAATGTGGCCCATTATAGAGTCCTCATTGAGGGCCTCCAATATGCTTTGTATTTTGACATCACTTGCATCAGTGAATATGAACACAACGAGATCATTTGCAGGAAGACATAAATCCTTCAATACTCTCTCTTCCTTCACCATTCACATATTGTTATTGTATCTAATGTAAAATGGTGTTTAGTGATAAAAAAGAATAACTTGCATGCCATTCATTTTGTTTTTGTTTGTACATAAGGGGTAAATATAGACTAAATAATTGGAAACTAAAGGGAAAATGTAACAAGGTTTGATAACTCACTTCAAAGTTTGACAGATTTAATGTGTAGCATATAAATTTCAAAAATAACTCCCGCACATGGCTATTAGGATATTTAGACACTTAGGAGTTAGTTAACATCTACTTGGTCTAATGTGTCATTAGGTAAAAATGTGTTTCTTTAGTATGCACTAGTATGCATTTGTAGTTAGGAAATCCGACGGTCGTGATATGTTCCCAACATAGAGTGATCCAACAATTCATATTCTCCTTAATTTTAATGGCCATTGATCTGTGGCTTAACACCCGATTGGTCCATAATCTCTATTTAAAGAGCATGGAGGGTCATTTGCCGATGATCGATTGTGAGAAACTCTCTTGTAAAATCTCTCTGTAATTTTTTTCTTTTGCATTAATAAACTGCTCCAAGTGATCATGTTGGTTGGGGTCGTGGATGTTTCCCTATAGGGGTTTTACCACATAAAAACATTGGCTTATTGATCTTTGATCTGGTTGTGTGAGTGGTTATTGAAGGTGTTCGTCCTCTGTTAGAATACCTGTGTTGTCGAACATGGTATCAGAGCTTGTTTGAAGACCCACTCCTGTTGTAGATCGAGATCGTGAAGCCAAGTTGTCTCATCTCCATTTTTTACCATTTTCGTACATTTTTGGGCTGAGAGGATTGTTCCATTGCATCTGAAGCACTTGTTTTAGTCAGAAACATTTTTCGTTTCACTCAAAAAGGTTTTTGTTTGCCCAAGATACGACCATTTCAGTCAAATTTGTAGGTATAAAGTCTGAATATGCCATTTNTCTGGGTTGCTACTCTTTTAGATCTGCGTATGTTTTTTTCCCCGTGCCCTGTGCAATCTCGGAAAATCAAAAACAAATAGGAAAGGGTGCATTTTCCAGTTAAGCTAACTGAGATCTAACCCTTGTTATCATCGAGAAGCAAAAAAGAATTCTTGTGTGAAAATAGTTTTTTTAGCACGCTCTCCAAGGCAGTGTTCCACAACAATAACAACAACAACAACAACACCCCCAATCCTCTTGCTAAACAATACAATATGTTTTGCTAGCCCATTTGGTTAAAAGTTGTCTTATTAAGTAGATTGTTGTAATGACTTTGAGCCTTGTTAATTAATTCTTCCAAACCATCGCCAAAACTTCATCCCAAAAACAAATCTAACACACAATTTTTTTGAAAAATGTTTTCTATACCTAAGTAAAGAGAGAACAAAACACATTTCAAAGAATTTAAGCTTACTTGGAAAGTTCAATTGTTTCATATTCCTTTGTAAAGACAAATATTGACTATCAATTGGGTTTAGCTCGGGTGGTTGGGAGGAGTGATTGTCATCTTCCCCACCGAGGTTCAATTCCTATAACTGACATGGTCAACTCATATCGAGTATATTGTTGTAATGACTTTGAGACTTGTTGTTGATCGACCTTGTGCTTTGAAGATTCTAGGATTTTCCCTAGGTACCATCCTCAAAATGAGGAGAAGTACTCGAGGGTTTTCCCTGGACTTTATAAACTAAAAAAAAAGACAAAAATTGACTAAGACAAAATTCAATTTGACTTAAATAGATGTTGCTAATATAAGATGTGATAGTTGGAAATTTGTGGTGTGCCTATTGTAGGGGTGTAGGGATAAGGAGGCGAATAAAATATGAAAAAATAACAAAACAAGCCTTATATATATGTAAAAAGCTAAAACAATGGAAGTATTAAATACACAAAGTATTAGTATTAAACATAATCATATTGAACAATTCCACTTGTAAGATAAAGCACTACTATTCATTATTCCATAAATAAAAAATATAGATATTTTTAGTGATAATAAAAATGAAAAATGTATAGTCCAAGCTACCAAAATGCAATAAATGTGTGTCATACTAGAAAGCCTAGATTCATATGCATGTATGATATAGACCATATATTTAGAGGTTATTAAATTCTACTTCAAGGCTATCCAAAAGTGTTTAAGCCTCGTTGGTTCACGTTGCGTCAGCATCATCACTAACCTCCTTCAATCTAATGTCATCTATTGACATGTCAATAAAGTTTGTTTGTGGACCTAAATTTCCCTCCTCATCAAGCCTAAACTATCACCAAACTCGATAATTATGAATCTTCATTGCTACCATCTTGAAGCTCCAGCTAAGTTGAAAAATATTTATATTCAAGGCTTCAACATTCAAAAAATACCACCCTTAAGGCTGCATACAATCTTGAGGTTTTTACATTGTGTTTGGACCATCATGAAAAACAGATATAAAGAGAGAAAAAAACACTAAATTGTTGTTGGGATTAGGCATGGACTAGATTAGTGGCCTCCTTCAATCTAATGTCAGCTAATGACATGCCAATCGAGCTTGTTTGTGGACCTAAACTGCCCTCCTTGTCAAGCCTAAATTCTTTTCAGACTCCATAATTATGAATCTTCGTTATACCCACTTGACACTCCAAGTGGGCTGAAAAATATCGATCTTCAAGGCTTCAACATTCACAAAACACAGCCCTTAAGGCTGCCCACAAGCTTTTTTTTTACATTTTGTTTGAACCATCTTGAACAAACGATATAAAGAAAAAAGTAAAACACTAAAATGTTATTGGGTTAGGCATGGGCTAGATTAGTGGTTCAATTGTTTTGGGTTTTTTTCTTTTTTAAATGTCTCTGCGTTTTGTTAGTAGAGGGCATTCGTTTGGTGAGGGGC
>JASDQU010013799.1:7658-22585 GCA_032191745.1 Picea mariana | reverse complement strand
ACTGTGAAGTGTCTATTGATATTGATGAGGCAGTGAGGAATCTCAGTGAGCATATGCTAAAAACTCACGAGGAGCAGAACGGTGTGAACAATCAGTAGCTACATAATCTGGCAAGAATGCAAAAGCAACTGCGAGGAAGAACAGAGATGAAGAGATTGCAAATTTCATTTGGAGAACTCGGAAATCATCCTTTGATTCCACTACATTAGAGTCATCGGAGAGTTCTCATGCCAGGAGAAAAAGGAGGAAGCCACGGTGGGATAGCATCCAAAAAGAGTTTTAAAAGGCAAAACCACCTACCTTGGATGGAGAAATGAGAAATGGGAAAGAGGCAGAGCCCTGGTTGCTCGAAATTAAAAAGTACTTCCAGTTGTGTGACTACACAGGGAGCCAAAAGGCAAAATTAGTCATTTGATGACTTACAAGAAAAGCCTCATTGTGGTGGGAGCAGCACCAGCAAATAAAGAAGATCAGAGAAAGAAAAGTCGCATGGCAGCAGTTTAAGAGGTATTTTGATTGCAGATTCCTGTCTACTCATTTATTATGAGAAGGTCACAAGGGTTGATTGTAAGTGAATTAGTTCGTGGAACTTCTAGTTATACCACCCATCTTCTTGAAAAAAAATCAATTCCATTCAAAGATAATACCAACAGCTATTTAAGACTTGGTCCTGTGTGTGCTCTCTGAAACGTAAAATGCAAATTATTGTTATGATTATTATTATTTTGTGCTGCCAAATTTAGCGTATGAAAGAATCAGTTACATACATGAGCATCTACGCCGATATTTCGAAGGTGTATGGCAGCAGAGAGTCCGCCAAGACCACCGCCAACTATGACTGCCTTGTCAACCAAGGGTGGTCTGTCCCACAAGCAGCGAACTCCAGGATTAATGCCGGCCATTTTTCTGTACTCACTTCCGAAGTGGAAGATATAGGGATGTATATTCAATCACAGTAACTGGATATCTCCAATTACAAGTTTTGTCATCTTATTGCAAACAAATATCGTCCATCCATAATTTACCATTTTCATTCATATTTATATTACTATTTATATTTGTTGTTGATGAAATGGATATATCAACCATCCCCGATTTAGCTTTTTCTACCCTGTTAATATTTGATAAGATGGACTGTAACTTAGAAGTGGTAACTTCTAAATTATGAGAATTTGCTCATTAATGTTATAGGTTTGTGTACACGTTAATTTCCATTTCACAATGTAATAGATTTGTATTTAAGTTTCTTGTGATTTATAGGAATTTATCATTTAATTGATTCGTAATAAAAAAAATTGATTTATTAGGGATCATAATAAGTGTTATTATTAAATTTATTTTTAAAAATGAGTAAAAGTAAGTTTCTTTATACTTAATAATAATAATAACACATAATTTTATCCAATTAAATAATTTAACTAACTATTTTCAATATCTCTTAACGTGTTAAAATTATAATTATCTTGGTACTTACATTTTTACCATGTTCAAATGTAAAAAAACATTTTAAAGAATATTTAGTATGTTTTTTTTGTTTGTTCAATAGACTTTATTGATTTTAAATGATATTAAACATCACCACAACTACTTAATCTTTAAGGTCATATGTTGATGTATTGGTTAAAGATCTAATTTACAATGTAATTGATCGATGTTATGATATCTTGCATTGCATTGATGACTTATAGCTCTAGTGAGAAGGATTGTAACTCAGAAGTGGGCATCTTGCTAATTAGCATTGTTTAACCTTTAAGGTCATGTGTTGGTCTATTAGTTAAGGATCATGTTACACCCTAGATTATCTACAATGTACCCTGCACTTTTTCATGAGATGTGACCACTATGATGAGCCCAAAGTGTGATTATTTCTTTGTATGTGGCCATGATGGGATGAGTTTATGTACAAGTGTTGGTTAGTGGTTTCCTAGATCCCCTTAGGTGGATGGTCATGGCATGTCCTTGTAGTCCCCATTCTCAAGGTGCTTGATTTTATTGCTTTGATCGACTATCCCTTGGAGCTCATAACTCCCTCTAAGTCGAACATTTATGTCTTGGGTAGGTATGCGGTCATTCTGAGGTGGATCTACTAGGATACATGATTTATGAGGCCCTAACCATTCGCTTATTCTTTTGATTATGCTTTGTAAGGGTTGTCACGCCCATGGTTTAGCACACCTACTTTGCCCCACATGGACCCTGTCTTTCTTATGTATGTACCACACTTTGGTCATGGGCCCTTGGATATGATTCTGCACATGATTATCCAATTTCACATTTCTCGAGGCAGTCTCACGTATTTCGAGGTATATCATGGAGTTCAAGACATTGGTCACACTCTTCAAGGTATAGATGAATTATTTACATCCACGTGGCCACCCTCTACACTTGTCATGTGTCAAATGCTAGAACACCCCCCTCCCCTCCTTTGGCACTTTTTTAAAGTTTTTTTGCTCACTAAAGGGGGGGGTGACCTCACTTGGGGCACTTTATGACAGTCACTTAAGTGACTTTACACTTTGAGGAGATGACATGGCACTCCCCCTTAATGATGTGGATGGAGTTTAGATCACTCTTTATTAACTTGATGACCAAATTGAAGGAGCCATCCACCTTAGAAGGGTTTATTTTGACTTTGGGAGAGGTTGTAACCTCTTTTAGAGGTGAACGTTGGAGCTAGGGTGGCCAAGGATTATTCCTTGCCACATTTTGAGGCCCTCCAAGTCATTTTTTAAGTGGAGCATTGTACCCTAAGCCAAATCAGCCCTCTTAGAAGGTCCACATCACCCCTTTGTGAGGTTTTCAAACACGTAAAGTATCATTTAATTTTATTGTTGACTTAATCTCCAAGTTGTGTGGATGACAAGTCACTTTTGATTTGATTCCTTAACCTAACTTTAGGGAATAGAGAATGGGAAGGAATTGTGAGCCTCATCTAGGCACTCCTCTCATTCCAAATTGTTGTGAATTGTTGGAAATCATTTGAAGCCATTAATAGAAGATCTTTTACTTAGTGTTTTCTTGGTGCCAATTCTTGGAGCTCTTTCTTTCTTGGTTATTCTTCTTTCTTCAAACACTATTGTGAATGTTCAAGATTCTACTAAGACTAGCAAGATTGATCCATTTGAGGAGTTATCAACTACTTGGAGGGAGGACATCTAGGGTTTGTATCTCTTCCATCTCCCCTAAAACAACTTGGTAAGTGATTATCTCTTGCCCTGATTAGTTTTATATTTCTTGGCAATGGTTTTAACTATTCTTTCAAATCTTTTGTTGATCTTGTTGGTGAAGGCTATTCCCTTGAGGAAATACTTCTTGTAGGGCCTTGGTTTTCATGGTTTGTCTTGAGTAGACAAGATACTACTAGTCTTGAGGCACTAGTCTCTCATTCTAATCCATAAACATTGGATAACCAATTTTTAGAGGAGTGTACTTCTTGACCCCTTAAATCCCTAAGTGGAGACATGGCACTAAGCTTAACTCCCAACAACCAACCACAAAACCCTAAAAATACAATTATTTTCCATTATGTCATATAAAATATAAAAACACAAAAAAATATAAAAGATATACCATCAAAAAGTATGTATTCCTTGTCTAGTGCAAAGTTAACGGTTTTTTTTCATTTCCTAGATATTTTTGTCCAAGGGTTTACGGTAAATTATTGATATTTAACCTTAATAGGGAAAAGTAGCCCCACACATTTGTGCTTAAAGGTTTTATCTAATATCTTGTGGGTTGATTTAAGGTATTTACTAATTATGGAATTTAAATTACAGCAATAAAAATCAGAATTGGTGAAACCCTAAAGCTATGGTTTAATCTTAAAGGGTGCATTCTAACCCTATCCTAGTTAATATTTCACTTGTGGATTGTTTATAAAGGATATCTAACACATTCTAATGGTGAAATTCATCTCTTGAGTGCTTCATAATTTTTATCTTACATTTTGGAGATTTTTCGTGAAACCGTAGGGGGATTCACCACCTCTCTTCGCAAGTTTGAGCTAATTATATGGTTATTATTCATTTGTACTTGCAATCAATCATTTTTGGGATGTTTTTACATAGTTTATTCATTTCCCTAGCTAAAGTACCAAGGTTTATCATTGTAAGTTCTTTTAGGCACTCTTCAAGTGTTTTTCCTCACCCAAAATCTACATTTTCTGCATTCTTTTATTATCATATATCATATTTTGGAGTTTGTAGAAAGCATCAAGCTAGTCCAATTTTCAGCATAAAATCAAGGGCCGACTCAGGTATATCAGTCCTTCTTGATTTATGCAATTAGATCTCACTCTTGTGTGGTAAAAGGTATTTGTTTATTCATCCAAAAAGTGATATCATAGTGTTGATTTATATTTCTATTGTAGCATACTTATTCTAGATCCTAGCACTCATCTACTTAGCTCATAACCCTCTTTATATTGTAATATTTATTTCCCTAACTCTTTGGTGCAAACCCCCCTTCTCTCCAAGGGCTGCGCGACCTCCCGGCCTTAGGATCTTCTCAAGACTGAATTGAAACAGTCTTTGATTCCCTGTTGGAACCTCTAAGAAACACTCCACATGTATTTACAAAATTCTGCCCATGTGCACAAGCGCTAACCACAAGTCTCCTCCACGTGACCATGCCTTGTGACCACACGCCTATCCGAAAAGGCGCATCGCGATTTCGCGTATCGGCTATATGAGTCAATCGACTCTCCGTCCTTCAAACTTTCGAGTTTTGAAATTTCGACAAGGGCATAGCGCATGCTAGCTCCTCCCTTATCCTTCACCCATATGACCCTTCACTATGATCTGGGGCCAATCCTTTCGAGCACGTCGGGATTTCGCCTATCGGGAACTCCCGATGTGATTCACCTTCGTTCTCCCGATCCTCCGATACCCAAAATTGTGAAATATTTGGATCAGATCAACGGTCCACAATCACTCTCCAGCCAACGACTGTAATCAAGTCGTGATTTTGCTGCTCGTGAATTCTCACAACTCATACCTCCAACTTCCCGATTTACGAATCAGCGAAACGTTGATCTATTTCCACATGTCTTCTTTCAATGGATGGTCCTGATGATTTCAGGATTTCACGTTTCAGGGTTTCGTGAATTTCACGTTGCTTCTTCCAAATCCTTTGGTTTTGCGAAATTTCGATAACTCCTCGCAACTAACCAGTGCGCTACTTCTCCGAGATCTAACGGCTTGTAAGATTTCAGTTCCTCCTGAATGGATCTGGACCCTCGATCTTGTCCAATCTTCAAAATTATTTTCTGAAGGATTTCTCCCACTCAATCCTCTGTACTTGTTCTTTCTTCGAACTTTAGTTTTCTGCACTTCACCTTTGAACGGTTCAACTCTTCAAAACTTAGAAACTTTTCTAAATGTTTCCTCTCGAGACTTAAAACCACTACTCCTCCTTAGCTTCTGGTAAATGAAGTTTAAATCTCATCCCTTGTGCACACTTGCACTCTGTGTACAGCTTCACACTATCTCTCCTAAGCTTATCGACCTTGCTCCGTCTCTAAGGGACTTGGCCCTTCTGCGTCTTCCTCAGAAGAATTCTGGTGCTTCTCCTGGCACTCTTCTATGCTCAACCTCATGAGCTTATGAACTTGAAACAAGTTCTCTCTACGCACACTCCTTGCACTTTGAATGACCTTCAACTGGCTATCTTCAACACTTCATCCGAGTGTTGGCCTAGTGCACTCCTTGCACAGGTCTTCCTCTAGAGTATTCAGTAACTCTGTAAGTGTCTTCTCCTCTGACACTTCTCTTTCTCTCTGAACTCGAAATAGATTTCTTCTGTGCACTCCTTGCACTCGCTAGATGCCCACCTGGCAGAGCTCTACAGAGTTCTCAGTGACTCTGTCTCTCTGTGCTTCTCTACACAACTTTTCCTCTAAGGTATTTGGCAACCTTGAGGCTCCTCTCTTGAGTTTGTAACTCTTCTGGTGTGCCTTCCTGGCACGTTCTTCCTGAACTCAAACTTTAACACAAGCTTGCTTATATACGCACTCCTTGTGCTCAATATGCACACTATGCATATGGAAATTCCCCGCTAGCTCTTCTGAGCTTTAAGTCGAAAAAGACTTCTTCATACGCACTCCTTGTGCTCTGCATGCACTCCTTGCATAATCTTGCGGAAGAGAAACAATTTAACTTGTTCAATTATTCATTCATTCACTATGAACATCATACATTCACATAATACATATTAACAGTCAAACAGTATCAACATTGTACAATTGAATCAATTTTCTTTGTTCTATTCATTTCAAAGAAAAAACATCATTACAGTCGCTATCTCCTACAAACACAAATTGACAAAACTTTTATAAGGACTCAGAGCTTCCTCGCTCTTCATCCTCCTATCTAAAAATCTATTACATTTTGTTCAAGCGGTTACCTACTCAATTAATGCAACCTAATGACTAATCAGGGCATTTATCCTACACCTGTAATACATTATAGTCATGTAAAGGATTTACAATTTGTTTCGTCCTTTCAAACGGTGGCCCAACTTTACATACAGTTAATAAATTAACGAGAAAATCAAAAAGATCTTCACACCGCTACCAAGCTGATTAAGGTCGGTTTGGTTCTTTCAAAGTGTTGAGGTGTCAATTCCACTTCTGTGTCCGCCTTTCTTTTGATGTGATAGCAATGCTCCTGCATCATACTCCACTGTTGTGAAAAATTCATGAGCTCCTGCTTATGAGCTCTCCAATTATGTTGAAATCCACCTAGATCCCAAACTTTTCCTTGGAGATGTTTATATGCTCCTCTACTTTGTTGTTGTTGTTGCTTCTTCTTCCCTGCTACTTTTGTAGGCCCTCCTCTGTTCAACTTCTCCTTGTTAACTGCTTCTTGTGTTGACTTCAACATCAGCCTCCTGATTTGTTCAATCACTCTGTCCAGCTGCTCTGTTGGCTGACTCCTTCCTTCATGCAGATTATTTTGTTGCATCTCTTCCTCTGTTGTAGGTCCACATTCTACAGTTATCTCTTGCTCAACTCCCTAGCTGAAATTTTGGAGCAATTCCATCGAATTCTCTTTGTTCTCCATCTCTCGGGAACATTGAAATGTGTGCTCTTTCTCCTTTTTACCAATATGATCAATTTGAACCTTCATATTATCTTCATCTCTTGTGGCACTAGTTTTCCACTCTATTGCAGACTTCAATTCTGCAGTCTCCTTACTGAATTGTCGCCTAACTTCTTCCTCTGACATATTGGTTTCTGTCATCTCCTCTTGTGCTAGCATATCTCCATCTTCTATCAACCGTTCCTCTGACTGGAATTTTGCTTCCTCTTTTGTTGCATGTTTCAGTGCTGCAGTCATCATCTGTTCAGCTTCCTAGCTGAAATTTCTGAGCAATTCTCTCGAATGCTCTTCTCTTGCAATCTTCGTGATTGTCTTCTGGCAACCATCTTCTGATTTTGGATTGTCCAACCAATCCTCCAACATCTTCAGCTCTTGCTTCCATTGAGTGAGAAATTCATCTGAATTTTCCTCTTTTTCTTTTGGGGTAGACATTAGTGTTTCCTCCCTCTTCTCTTCTGTGACAGTCTTTGTTGATTGTCTTTCCTCTACTACACCTGCATCATAGACACAGTTAGCTTTAAACTCATTTAGCTTCATGACCTCTCTCTTGGATTTTCGAGAATCACAAAATCTTTCTGTGAAACATGCTTTGTTGGACAGCTTGAAGGAGTTGATCTTCATACATCTCATGACGTTTGCAGTTACACAAGAAACCGTTCATAAACCCATTTACGTCATGAATTCCCGCATTTCTCCTTCCAAGCTTCTTCGTCATCCATGATGGAGTCTGCTATTTCATTGCCTTATCGGTCCTGGATTCACACAAGCCTATCTTTCTGAGTCGCATACATCTCTTTCCTATTTTTCCATTCATTTTGCCTTGTAAATAAAACCATTCAGTCCCCTTTTTTACGACTACATTACCCTGCTTTCTTTTTCATATTCACTGTTGCTACTGAGGCCTTTTCATCTATAGTCCTACCAATCATTTTTACAAACTCGCGTTGACTGATGTGGGATTCCTTAAGGCTCACCTTTCAACAAGTCTTGCCCCATCGACCTCAACACCCTATCTGGGATATAGACTAGAGTTCCTTTTTGAGTACCTGGAGGCTTGCATGCCTTAATGGCAAGTTCTCTTGCTGACAATCATGGGAATACATCATTGTCCCTTGATCGTCAGATCTTGCAAGTGGCTCGACATCAACAAATCTATTCGCACTTCACAAGATGTACTCGAGTACCTTGGCACTCATTGACATCAATGGTGAGTTTGCCTCGCATTGGTTAACGACATTCATCAATGGTCAGTAATCCAATGACTTCTCTTCATGCTCGACATCGACACATTCATTCACATGAATAGAATTGTACCATCGGATTTAGTAGCCGGTGAAGACTATACACTTTTCCATGACTCCATCAGCAGTTGCAGCAGTATTTTTCCAGCCATATGAGAGTACCAAAGTTCCACTTCCATAGTTCATCTTTTCCATGATTCACCAGCAGCGGTTCAAATTCCTCCACTTCATATTCTTTGATCCAACAGTTCTAGCAATCGCAGCTACAGTAGCATTCACCTTTCACATGATCATACAACAGTGACATCTTCCATGCTCCAGCAGTCGCATCGGCCATATTCCTATTGTATAGTTCATCAACTTTTTGGGTAAGTGAAGATATGTTCTTTTCTAATCTTTAATCATGCAATTCCTTAAGTGCTAAAAATAGATAAATTTGGAAAATTTCCTTACCTTAGTCTTCTCCTTTTCCTACACATACCACATCTTCAGTTGGGGAGGAGATATTCATTTCATAATTCCATTTACATATTCATCATCTCATTTTCCATTTACCAATGTGTCTTTCCCAAACTAAACTATGTTGCATTTGATTCTAAAAGCATCTATATATATTGGCATGATTCAAATATGAAGAAAAAAGGGCTTTCTAAATACATTGATGACTTATCATTTCCAGTACATGCATGCTTTCAAATATTATGAATTGCAGCAAGAAAATAAGTAAAACTGAATAAATTGTGTTAACACAAGAACCAACATTTGTCATATTGATGGTTGTCACACAAGAACCAACCATAAGAAATATTAGCTACCACTCATGTATCTCATCATGAAATGATTTATCATTACACATCATCATCATGAAAAGCCACAACTAAGATGCCAAGAGCCTAAAGAGAATTCATGGAAAGTTGCAAGAGGACATGCAACAAGTTCAGTTGGGGGGAATGTTGGGTCACAAAAATACGACATTTTATTCATCTTCCATATACCATTTGTCGCCTTTATTTCCATTTCATTCTTCCATAAAACCATAATTATCATCACTTTCATAAAAACATATGGGTTTACATTTCCATTTTCCAAATTATTTATTTTGAGTATCTTTAAGAGAATTGGTGACTAAATATTAGAAAATTAACATATTTTCATTATATCTCAAAGTTGGATGAGTTTTGTGATGACTACAGGCACATTTGAAGATTTTCACAAGATCAAAAATCACCACCTAACTTCAAATTCGAATTTCATCTTCAAAGCTTTGATTTGGAGATAATCATTCAAGCTAACTTCAAGGAGAAGATCGTGGATAGAATATATTATCTAAGATATTTGTGGAGGATTTGAAGGGATAGGTTGAGAGAAAAGTGGATTTGTAATTATGAGTTTGTTATCTTTATTCATGTATAAATAAGTGGGTTCTCTCCTCATTTGGTAGGAGGCCTCTCTCTAGAATAGAGAATAGAAGAATAGAGTGATTGAGCTTTGATTCATAGTCTTGTAGTTTTGAGATAGTGATTTTCATTATTTGTCATGTATTGGATTGTTTTAATGCAAGATTTTACTTTCTCATAGTGGTTTGTCGTTTACCTTTTTGTCATGTGTTGTTGTAGATGTTTTTAAAATACTTTCATTAGATTTAATTTACGCACTTTCATGTTTTCATAGATTAATTCTAGATTTCATGCTTTCGTAGTTCCAATGACTTCTCTTCATGCTCGACATCGACAAATTTAGTTTTTAATTTTTGATGAGCTAACTGTGCGAACATATAACCTGGTGACAATAGGGTCTCAGTAACGCAAGGAGTTCAAGTTTGGCGTGTTTTATTTTTACAAATAGTTTTAATTTCTTAGTTTGGATTGTGAATTAGTTTCTGCTTTCATACTAGTTTGCTTTTGATTTTGTTCATCTTTGGTTTTGTACTCATTTCGCACTTGTTTTGCACTTGTTTCGTACTAGTTTTTCATTTTCGTTTTTTTTTCTAGTATTTGGTTTGATTTTCATTAAAATGATTTTTCAATGAGCATAATCCTAGATCAGCTCACTTAGATCCTAGCAAAAGTCGGGATCTTCTCTTCTCAAGAAGAGGAGATCTTGACAGCAGTTGAAAGTTTAATTACTCCTCTAGAGGCAAACGAAGAAACAACAAATAAGGAACCCCGCACATCTAATGATGAACAATCATGCGAGCAGGAGATCGAGGAGGATAACAAGGAATTGCGACACGATCTGAGGAGTGGAAACTATGCCTACGAAAGCAGTATCGAACGATGATTTCAAGCAGGTACCAGGTTGGATCCATTCAATTTTTCTTTTTATTTTGTTAATTTACAATTTCAACCGTCAATTTCGCATGTTCATGTCTATTTTCGATTATCGTTTGCAAAATTCACAGTGAATATATTCTTATTGCTGTTGCGCTCATGGTTACATTGGATCTTTGACTGCACTTAATCAATTTCTAATTTTCAATTAGAAGTAGAGTAGGTAGGTTAAAAGGAATAAAACATATCATTTTTAGTTTTTTTTTCTTTCAATAAGTATGCTCTCCTTCGCGCTTAGTGCGATCGCGAGGATCATAAAGTGTCGTATATCTTTAACCTTTTCAAGAATGAATAAATCAATTATTTGCAAACATACTTAATCAATTTTTCATCTTCAATTTGCAATTCATTTTGTCTTCATTTGCTAATAAATCTATTCTCTTTAATCTTTGAATTTGTCTTCTTTTAAATTTAAGAATAAAGCAATAAAAAAAATGATAAAACAACAAAATGTTTAAATAAAATTAGGATTCTTCTTTTATATAGGAATAAAAATAAAAATTAAACTTTGTATATAGTAGATTTTTGTTTTATTTAGGAATAAAAACATTTAAAATATATACATATATATAAACAAACTTAAAAAAAAATAAAACACAATTTAATAAAACCAAAAACAACACGCTTCCCAGAAATGCCCATCATAGAAACATTTCCAACTGCAGGTTGCCGCTGACAAAGACAATCATGCCGCCAGCAAGGCGAGAGGACTGGCAAAACTGTGGATATGTTTTGCTTGCATTGTTGGAATGGGAGGATGGTCAGCTTCCCCACTACGCTCTGCATTCCCTGTATATTTCCCTCCTGGTAGAGCCCTGCCAAGTGTGCCTTGTTGCCGACGAATTCATTGACCTGTGGAGGCCAGAGTTCTTCATATTTGCAAGCTATAAGCATTGCAGTGATACCCACTAGTTGTAATTTCCCTTTGTAACAACCTAAACAAAAGGATATCTATCGATGATGTTCACAGTGAGATAGAATGTCTCTAGCATCCAGTCAAATTACAGATCCACTGGAGGTCGCTCACCATCCTCGTTCCTGGAGTCTCATCATCAAATCACAAATCACAAATTCAGCACACAATTGCAAAGGCGTATATATGGATGTGCCATTGATGTAGTGATTTGCCCTTGGATGAGGAGAAAGTTGTTCAAGCATTTATAGATCTTCGGGTGTGTCTCACGTTTTACAAAGATTTCGTGGATACATATGTGACCATTTAGCAACAGATTGATATTGAGATCAATAAATAAATATGGAAATCCCTCCGAATAGGCTCCTTCTCTGCTGCACAAGAGATCCTCCTCAAATCGCTCTTGAATGGTGAACGGGAAATGCGACAATTCTGAGACTCAATAGATTACCTCTTCTCTATCCATGCCCCAACAAGATCTCTCCCAGTTGAATTGGCAAGCGGAAGGGATCCATAGCGGCACTATTGATGGAATGACCGGTGGAGGAAATGGAAAAACAATTTGAGATATTATTATAAAATGGTAAAGATATGTTTTTTTTTTTTAGCGATTCTTGCTGGGATCGGTGGCATTTTCTTTTACGGTAAAGAAGCTAGCTACAAAATCTTCACAAAGATTTATCCATGTTTTGAGTATAGGCTTTACCACTTTTAGGAGACCATTCTGTTGTAGCTACTGGATTTTGATGACTGGTTGTTGAAACGATATTTATCATGCATTTTTTTTTCCCCTGACCTGCTCGTCATTATCAAAGCGAAGATGGATCCATGTAGCCAACCCCGATCATTTGCGCTCCACGAATTTACAACATAAGCCAATGAAATGATCCTGACGATTGAATATCGAGGGAAACAGTCGCGGGGTTGGAGCACAATAGATCGCAAGGTCGAAGCATAGCATATCCACTCTCCCCATCTCTTCTTTTCTCCGTTTTGTATGTTTCTATGCACAGTGAGAGCTATATCCAATATATTTTGATTGCGCCTGTGAACAAATTATCTGACTAGCATGATGAGGAGAGATGAGTTCGTTTTGAAGTCTGAGGGCGTACCTGTAGTTTCTTTTTAGACCAAGCACGTAATGGTTATTAATGTTGTTGAATCGGTTTTCAGTATTACAGAGCAACAAGTTCAAGTTGGGATAGTGGTTAGAGTCACTTCACCTGCACAAAGAAAATTCAAGCTACTTTATATTGAGCAGGAGGCAAATGGTGGTTATGGGCTTGCTCTACAGGATGACAGTGAAAAGGCCGGTAAAGTTACAGCTGCTGGAATGTACTTCTTACATTATCAAGTCTATTGACTGGATCCAACAGTCAATGTGTTGGCAATGGACAAGGATCTCGATGCTGCATTCTTCAAAAACTTAGAAGGCCTCCAACCGTGTGAAATTTCTGAACTCAAAGCTGGCACCCACATATTTGCAGTTTATGGTGAAATTGTTTTTCAAGAGTGCTAGCTATACCATCGAGGCTATCTGTGCTCAGTCTTTTGAAGAATCAATGTCTTTCTTATATAAGGAGGATGATTGATTTAATATGATGGAAGTAGCTACTCAGCTCAAACAGAGCTCAAGAGGGGGCTTTGATTTGCACAAGATAGTTGATGCCATCGAAACCCATGGTTTTAACCAGGTTTACATCATTGGTGGGGATGGAACCATGAGGGGGGTAGTCAATATATTTGAAGAGATCAAGAGGAGGAAGCTTAGGGTTTCCAAAGACTGCGGATAATGATTTGGGCATCATTGACTGGTCCTTCGGTTTCCAGACATTTGTTGAGGCTTCATAGAATGCTATCAATGAAGCCCATGTGGATGCCAAGAGCACAACAAATGAAGTATGGCATGGATATTCTTCTTGTGGACTCAATGTTGGAGGTCCAGAAATTGGGAGAAGCATCTAGTGCGCAACAACAACAGGTATAAGAACGCATTTTATTTCTTTTACTTTGATGCATTCGTACTTATTTTTGCATGTTATGTTTTTCTTCAAACATCTCACAAGTTTTCATGCATGAATTGGTACTAAGATTTTTCAGGTTCAGAGTCGGTCGCATCTCACGACGAAGTGATTTTCGAGAATCACAAAATATTTTCGTGAAACATGCTTTGTTGGACAGCTTGAAGGAGCTGATCTTCATACATCTCATGACGTTTTCAGTTACACAAGAAACCGTTCATAAACCCATTTGCGTCATGAATGCCCGAATTCTCCTTCCAAGTTTCTTCGTCATCCATGCTGGAGTCCGCTATTTCATTGCCTTATCGGTCCTGGATTCACACAAGCCTATCTTTCTGAGTCGCATACATCTCTTTCCTATTTTTCCATTCATTTTGCCTTGTAAATAAAACCATTCAGTTCCCTTTTTGACGACTACATTACCCTGCTTTCTTTTTCATATAAACTGTTGCTACCGAGGCCTTTTCATCTATAGTCCTACCAATCATTTTTACAAACTTGCATTGACTGATGTGGGATTCCTTAAGGCCCAACTTGAAACAAGTCTTGCCCCATCGACCTCAGCACCTTATCTGGGATATAGACTAGAGTTCCTTTTTGAGTACCTTGAAGCTTGCATGCCTTAATGGCAAGTTCTCTCGTTGACAATCATGGGAATACATCATTGTCCCTTGATCGTCAGATCTTTCAAGTGGCTCGACATCAGCAAATCTATTCTCACTTCACAAGATGTACTTGGGTACCTTGGCACTCATTGACATCAATGGTGAGTTTTCCTCGCATTGGTTAACGACATTCATCAATGGTCGGTAATCCAATGACTTCTCTTCATGCTTGACATCGACACATTCATTCGCATGACTAGAATTGTACCATCGGATTTAATAGCAGGTGAAGACTATACACTTTTCCATGAATCCATCAGCAGTTGCAGCAGTATTTTTCCAACCATATGAGAGTACCACGATTCCACTTCCATAGTTCCTCTTTTCCATGATTCACTGGCAGCGGCTCAGATTCCTCCACTTCATATTCTCTGATCCAACAGTTCTAGCAGTCCCAGCTACAGTAGCATTCACCTTTCACATAATCATACAACAGTGACATCTTCCATGCTCCAGCAACTGCATCGGCCATATTCCTATTCCATAGTTCATCAACTTTTTGGGTAAGTGGAGGTATGTTCTTTTCTAATCTTTAATCATGCAATTCCTTAAGTGCTAAAAATAGATAAATTTGGAAAATTTCCTTACCTTAGTCTTCTCCTTTTCCTACACATACCACATCTTCAGTTGGGGGGGAGATATTCATTTCATAATTCC
>JASDQU010013798.1:91544-109686 GCA_032191745.1 Picea mariana | reverse complement strand
AGAGAGAGAGAGGAAAGATAGTGGGAGGGAGGGTGGAATAGAAAATAAGAAATAGGAAGTAGGTGCGTGAGCACTGCGCATTCCTAGAGCACATGCACGTTTTTTTGAATTCAAAAGTTTTTGGGCGGGATTGACAAATTTAGCATACATGTATGCTGACTTGGTTGCATCGGATTTAGGTTCAGAATGACAAACCTACTTGTTCAGTCTGCAAATAGATAAAAACCTCCATTTTTGTGAATACCTCTCTATATCTCTGTTTTTTACGTTATTTTTCTATAGGCTACAAAAATCAGTTCTTGAATAAACTACAAACATACATAGATTTGGCTATGTATATTCCAAATATATAGTTTTATTGTTGTTGTTGTTGTTGTTGTTGTTGTTGTTGTTGTTTTATTTTTAATATATTTTTCCCTTTGCATATATCAAAATCTTAGAATACATACCTCTTTTATTAATGCTATAACTTTTTGTCGACTTAACCATTTCTATGATCTAAAAATAAATAAATTATTTTGATCATGTTAAGACCCTCGTAGCCTGCACAAACATAAGGCATTGTAATTTCAAGGATATATTGACTTTCATAATTTAAAAAAAATACAAATTAATATTATAAATTTCCAAAAAAAACATAGCACTAGAACAATGGGTTCTCTATAATTATACTAGTTTTTGGAATAAATTTATATCATTAAGGTACTAACACCTGCAAGAATGAGAACAAAGACATATACCTTATATTTTGCTGGAAAAATAACATACAATTGTTCGAAAAATCAAATTTCACATATTTATTCACAAATTCTATGAATAAAAGTTGTATATTAGCAAAGCTAATTCAATTTCTTATGTTTCATCTTTTTACACCATATTCAAATTCATTGTAAAAGTACCTTGAACAATTCCTCCAAATTAAGTGGTGTTTTTCCATGTTTGCATTGCCACTAATGCTTCATGAGAAACCATCATTAGCTTGCACTCACCCTTGTGTTAAAAATGGATAATTCACTTTAAAACTTATTTTTTATAAATTAAGATGGACTTCCAAATTATTATAGATTTTAATAAAGGAAAAATATTTTCAAACTTCAAATAATTTAATAATATTTAATTTTGGAATATATATATTTAAATGGGTTAATTTAAAACTTAATTTGAATCAACAAAAAATGAAAATTTGATCATTTATATTTTTTAAGGACATTCCCTTTTTATTAGCCTTCCACTTTAGAGTTAATTTTTAAACTAAGTGTCACGTGAGTGGCAATGTCCCTACCCGAATAAGTTTGAATTACAACATTGCATGAGAGCATACAATTATTTCCTCCTATTCTAAAATATGATGGTATTTGACTATTTTTTTTTCGAATTGAAAATTTGCACAATTATATTAAGATAATATAATTTTTACAACCTGAAAGTATCAATATTTGCAAGTCTGAACTTGACTATCCTGACTACCAATACATGTTTTTCAAAAATTATGTGCAGTTTTCAAAATCATCCACAGGAGATGCCAGAAATAAATATCCAAAAGATAAGGAGAGAGCCCAAAATAAACCATAGAAGGATAAATTAACCTAAGTGCTAATCTCCACAAAACTGAGCTGTTAACCTCCTCCCACCAAAAAACAAAGGTCCAAAGGTTGACCCACAGGAACAATGCAAAATTAATATATATTAATCTGACTAATAGGTCTCGTTGAAGCTCCCGTCCAAAATTGAAGAGAAATGATACCTTCAGGTGCTAATAATGCCTTCTTTGACAGCAAGTCTGCTTCAATGTTGTACTCCCAAAAAATGTGAAAAAACTAAACAGTTGTAAACCTGTTAACCAACATAGTTGTTCTATGTTTCCAACCTTCTAAAGTAGGCACCTGTAAGACATTTTTGTGATTTAGCCAATCTATAATTATCTTTGAGTCACCCAGGATTTGTATCTTGTGAATATTTAAGTGATCTACTAAAAAAAGGGTTACCCATGCACCCAATAACTCAACCTTTGTGTTAGTCCCTTTACCACAGTTGAAAAACCACTTATAAACCTTGTTTGGAGATAATCTGATGATACCTCCCTCTCCGCTACAAGTACCTTGGTTCTAAGTAGCACCATCAAAAAAATCCACCGATAAACAAGAGGGAATTATGGGTTGAATCTTTGTTTAGTAGTAGTGCACAATCTTTCCTCGAGTTTTTGCAATGCTCCCAACACTTTAATAGAAACCGCATGAACTGATGGTTCTTTTCCTTCAAATAATACTGCATTCCTTTCTAGCCAAATATGCCAAACAAAAAGAGCTGCTAAACTAGCAGAGTTTGTCTTGTTATCCAACCAATTTGTAAAACAAACATCGAGATTTGCACCTTCCCACTTATCCTTGAATTATTTTAAAGGAGCTAATTTTAATCCAAGTTTGTTTGGTAAAATTACAGTGAATGAAAAGATGAGCATTATCTTCACTGGCATTTTTACATAAATGACACATTCCAGGCCCCAACCAGCCTCTTTGTTGAAGAATTTTCCAAGTTAAAATGTTATCTGCCACCGACAACCACAGGAACAATTTCATTTTAAGTTGTAAATTTCCCTTCCAGATACGTCTGTGCCATTGTTTTATGCGTTGGAAGTTTTGAGTGGAAATAATAGCCTCGTAAACATTCTTTGTGTTTAAAATTCCAGTTGAATCACCTCCAGTCCAGATGAGTTCATCAACAGAGTTCGATAAAGAAATGTTGGAGGCTTGAAGAGCCCTCTTATATTTGTCCCACTCCACTGCTAAATTTCCTATAAGTTTCAGATCGAAGCTGTTATACCAAGTAGGGAGAATAGAAACCAATTTGTGTGGCCGCCAAGCCTGAGATAGGACTGTGACGATTATGATTTAGTTCATGAATAAGGGCATTGGATAAGAAAGAGTCCTCTCCCAGCCCCAAAATTTTGTCTCTCCCAATTTCCACCTGATAACCAGTACCCGGATTCCAACTAAGCCAATTAGTGATCATAGGAAGTACCTTAATGAGACTAGTCCAAATTTTAGGGGCCAAAGGATATTTGAAATTCTCAGATTTTAGCCAACTTGTCACTGATAGGTGAGGGAAATACTTTTCCTTTAAGATTGTTTTCCACAGTCCCTTTTTTATGATCACCCTCCATAGAGTCGATGTTGTCAAAGCTTTGTTGAATGAATGTATGTTGCGCAAACCCCATCCTCCCGATATTTTTGGACGAGCCAGTAACTCCCAATGACAAAGGTGGTAATGTTTAGAATCAGTAGTCCCATTCCATAAAAAATTAAAGAGTAAAATTCTTAAACGGTTGGGGATAGAATGAGGGACTGAGGCTAATGCAAACAAGTACACTGGTTGACTTTCCAAAATGGCTTTGCATAAAGTAAAACTTCCTCCCAAAGATAACCACATGTAACTCCAGTTATTAATTTTCTTCTCCACTTTAGTTAATAACCACCGCCAGTCTTCAGTTTTCTGGATGCCTGCTTTTAAAAAGTACCCAAGGTATTTGAAACCATTGGAAAGATCAATGAAATTGAATGGGAGAATTTGCTTGAACGGGCCCAATTTAACTTCCAACAAACCGGACATATGAACCATTGACTTAACAGGATTCAGCCTTAATCCTGTAACCAAACAGAACTTATCAATCAGGCGAATAATCACCTTCCATTTCTGCAGAGAAGCATAAGTTAGCAATAAATCATCATCGACAAAAAACAGATGAAGTATTTTCGAGAGTCTCGAAACTTTAATTCCAGTTAAAGACCCTTCTCTTTGACTCTTTTTCAGTAGCAAGCTTAAGGTCTCCATCATCAAAATAAAAAGTAACGGTGACAACGGGCACCCCTGACAAATACCTCTTCCACTCCTGAAAAAAAGCGTTGCCTCCCCATTGACAATAACAACCATAGACGTCGAGTTCACACAGGCCATTATCCAATTTGTCATGGCCACTCCAAACCCTACTTGTAGTAAAATCAAGCACAAGAAATCCCAATCAACATGATCATAAGCTTTTTTAAGATCGATCTTCAAAATCAGAGCTTTTTTATTTCCCTTTTTTATGTTATGAATACACTCATGGGTTGTGCCTATAGCATCATGAATTTTCCTGCCCTCCAGGAATCCGAACTGCTCTGCTGAGAGTGTCTTTGACAGTACAGGTTTGATCCGGATAGATCAACTTTTGAGATAATTTTATAGACAAGATTGCAAAGAGAATTAGGTCTAAAGTCCCCAAAAAGTTGAGGATTGTTAATTTTGGGAATAAGTGCTAGAAAAGTAGAGTTTAAGATTTATGCCAAACGACCACTTATGTGAACATCCTCCACAACATTTAGTAGATCCGCTTTGATTAAGTCAAAGAAGTGTAGGTAGAATTCCACAGTCTAGCCGTCGGGGCCCGAAATTTTCTCCCTCTTGAAAAGATTTAATACCAATTTCAATTATTTTTCACTGACTGGTTCAAAGAGAGCTCGTGCTTCATCCTCATTGATCCATCTATTGAAGCATCCCGCCACCTCAACTTGTTCAATAGTTGGATTGAAAAAATCTTTAAAGTATTTTTCTGCTTCCTTCATGATCTCTTCTTGACCTTTATGCACGAGGCCACTGTTATATCTGATTTCCCACAAATGTTTGTTAATACGCCTATGATTGGCGTACCGATGAAAGAAATTAGTGTTAAGATCCCCAATTTGTAACCAAACTGCCATGCTTTTGAGCCTCCAATGGTCCTCCTGTACTTTAAGTAACTTGTTCCTTTCTGATTCCAGTTGAATCAAGGTTGGCTCATCCTCCGATATGAAATTACCATCCACAATCTTCTGTAATAAAACTTTGATATCAGATTCGATTTTTTGCATAATTGCCAAATCCCGAGTTCTAACTCTTTTGACCCAACCTTTTGTCATATCTTTTAAATCCCTCAATTTCCTGTTAACTCTTCGTTGAATATCTTCCTCCTGAAGATACTTCGGATCCAACTAGAGATCATGTATCAATCTGTTAAAATCAGAATCTAACAACCAGTGAGGATTAAACTTAAAAGGGTAAGCTTTAGGGTGAGTTGATGAATCCAGCTATAATAAAATAGGAGCATGATCAGACATAAAGGGAAGCACCACAACAGATCTAAACAAATTGGTGTTCAATAATAAGTCCGTTGAAACCAAAAACCTGTCCAGCCTTTTGGCTATGAAATCTGAGCCCGAGCATCCATTCTGCCAAGTCGGAGCAAGTTTATGAGGATGAGAATCCACTAAATTATGATCATTGAATAAAGAAATGAAACAGTTAGACATAGGCCCAATACATTTCCTTCCTCCCCAAACTTCACCACTCGAAACTGTAAGGTTCAAATCACTAGCAATCACTAGGTTTCTTAATGAGAGGAGTCCATTGTTCTCCAAAGAGGTCCCAAAAAACTTGCTCTCCAAGAACGGTCCATAGATATTAAGAAAGTTGATTTTCTTTTTTGATGCATTGATCTGACCTGTTAACAAAATCCCACCTCATGTAAGGAGAGGAGTCAAAATAAAATAAGATGGATCCCATATCACAAGTAAACCCCCAGAGGTACCAACCGTGTTGACTACACAAATAACCCAAGAAAGTCGAAATCTAAAAGCAAAGGTTCTGGCCTGAATATCTGTAACCACGGTTTCTTGTAAAAAAATAATGTTAGGTAGAGTAGTATCTAAAACCCGTCTGAAAGCAGCAGCTTTAAGGGACCCGCCAATCCCTTGAATATTAAGGGATAACAAAATCATGGTTTAGACCTTGCAAGGGCCTTCACCGCTCTAAGTGCCCCACGGTCAGACGTGGTAGGTTCCTCCACAACAAGAAGAACAGTCTTCGTCTGAAGTGTTTTCCTTAGACTTCTGGTCTTAATTGGAGAGTATTCTATGCCTCGTTCTCTTGACCAGGAATAATCCTTCTTTGTAACAACCTCAGTAAGTGGTGTCGTACTGACCTCTCCCGAAAAGTTCATCGGAATGATGAGTGCTTTTCCAAAATAGGTAGGAAGAGGTACGGGGGGATCGCTATCCTTTAGATAGGGGATCAAAGATTCTAGGACTTCGTTGAGAGAGGATTCCCCTTCCTTCGGTTCCCGACAACCCGGAAGACAATGAGTTTCACCCGAAACTTGAAACGGAGCTTGAGTAAAGGCGTTACTGGTGGATGGAGTGTCAACGAAAGTCAAGTTCCTTGTAGGTAATTCACACGGCGAGGAAGGAGGCAGGGATTCCCCTATCAGTAATCCCTCTTGATCACTCGGCTATGAAAGGAATGAATCCACAAGTCCCTCGGACTTCAAAGGATCATTCATAGGTAAGGATAAGGAGGATAAAGTCCCAGGAAAAGTAGGCCTCTGCCCTGCCCCCACAGAATCCCTCCCATGGGAGACTAAATTAATAAGTGAAGGGAAAATATCCAAATCATCCTTTTTAGTAATGAAAGTGAGTTATATAAAACCAGGAAGTATTGAAGTAACTTACCCAAAACCGTGGATTCAAATTCTGGCTTCAATGGTGACTTTGTTCCTGGATAAATACATTCAGTCCAACCTGAGTTCTCCTCCTCATCACATTCCTCAAAATATCTATGAAGTGTTGTATTCTCTGATATATCATCGCCCTCGCCCCTTCCCCCATATTTTCCGCGCAGGTGACCCATTTTATGGCAAATGCTGCACCGGAACGGGATAACGAGGTAATCCAACCTCTGAAAAAATCTTCTGCCTTGCCAATCGATCTCTAGTAGTTCAGGTAATCCCTTATGTACATCAAGCTCCACCAGGATTTTGCCTATTTTCCTCACGGGAGAAGACAAAAGGTCTGATTCTAGTGCCAAGAAAGTAAAGAGTTTCCAATTGCGACCATGGCTTCTTTGTTCCATAACTGTAAAGGAAGACCGAGTAGTAAAACCCAAACATGTCGTTGATGGAAGTATTCAGTATCAGGGTTAAATGCAAGCCTCCAACGCTTAAGCATTATACTGCAACACCCCAAAATCCAATTATGATCAAGTAGCAGGTTCGTATCTTCCGGGCACTTGCAAATAATTCCAAACCATCCTTTGGTAAGTGAAATAAACTCTAGCAAGTATCCCAAATGTGGCCCCCAGTTCGTAGCCACCCATTCACCCAAGTCAACCTTAATGAGATACTTATAAGACAACCTTCCTACCAGTCCATACAGGGCCAGACTACAAGTCTCTGCAAGCCCGACATCGAAGCCCAAAACCATTTTATGGACCTTCTTTTTATCTTTCCACTACCTTCTACTAATGCGAGAACATAGCCCCAGCTTGCTACCTTCCTGCGCATGACGAAATGGAAATTTCTCGTTGCTATGAGAAAACTTTCGCTGAGGATCAGAACCCCCCTCTGTGCACTGTCTGAATCTCAAAGGATGTTTCGATGTCCCGGGAGAAAGAGCTAAAGGTATAGTTAAGCTATTAGTACTCACATTAATGGGAAGAGACATGGGAGAGTACTTTCCTCAAGGTAATTTATCAGGTTATTTAAGTTTTGTCTTATCGAGAACACCAGCCTCCTTCCAAAGTTCCTCATTCGCCTCGCTCATGAGGCTGCTGACAGCTTCCTCCACACTTGGCATAGTTGGTGAGGTTGAGGGGTTCTGCCTATGTCACCCCAGGCCCAACTACCCAAACACCATTAATAAGACTGCTTACTTACGTGCAATGTAGTAAGGTAGAGTAATAACAAAAGTAATGGCGAAATAAACCGCACAAGGATCACTTCCCTGGAGAACAACACAACCAGCTCCTGAAAATAGTAACTATACTCCCTAAACACTGACTAAACCCGACAGGTGATAAGTTGTGTTAAAATAAATGGCTAACAACTCTACAATAACTGATACTTCTAGAAAGGACACTAAAAAATACTGAGAAATCTTCTCCAACCGAAACTCAACATTGCTCAGAGATAAACTTCCATTAAAGACCCAAATAAATCTAGAGCCCGTGAAACTGGTAGACAACAGTAAGAGTCTCGAGGTACTAAAAAACTAAAAAACCACAATGAGAGAGTGTGGGGTCCCTACAAACCTTCACTAAAAGTCGAAAGCCAGTTATAAGATTTCTCCTCCTTGCTTACAAGTTTAGCCATACCATGGCTCAGTAATTTGCCTCCTCCTTCCACCTATTCTCCCCCGACCGCCATCTTTGAGTTTCCCGCCCAGTTGCAGAGCCATCCAATGTTCTCATCAATGTGTGGGTGTGTGCCTTCTCCTTCACTTTCTGGTATTTGACTCTTCTGCCATTATTTTGGTTTTATACAATATTCATTTAATTTTAGCTATTTTGTGTAGATTTTGTAACTATTAATGTTTTTCTACTCTGTTTGAATTTTGTAATTGATCTCTGTCTCTCTCTCTCTCTCACACACACACATTCATGTCTCTATTTCTCAGACAATCTACAACATAATCATTGATTTCAAAGTGAAGTTATGTGCATGCTAATGGATATTTTCTAAAATAACCTTTGATGAACTAAGATATATGGAAGGAAAAGGAAAAAATATGAATTATTAAATTACTAATAGTTGAATCGGTGAAGAATTTTGAGATGATAATAACCACAGTGATAGTTACCATGTCCAAGAATTTGCAATCAAAACATATAATTACAATGACCATGAATTTACAATCAAAATAGTTGCAATGTAATTAGTGCTTTAAAAAAGCCCAAAACTCTATGAAAAAATTGAGTAATCCACTTCACATGGTATACACATATATGTCATTGTCATTGGAGTGGTCAAGCTCTGAATTTTCATTCACTATGGGTGCATCCAACTCCACGAGCCTCATGGCACCCTAGATTTAATCAATGGTCCATATTATTGTGAAAGAGATCACAACCTGTGGGAGAGGAAGAAGGCAATGATGGAACTTCGTTCATAGATGGTGTATCAGGAAATGTAGATATGGATTCTTATTGTATGCACATCCATCTATGCGAGTTATTGAGAGTTACAAAGATAGGTCCTGTTGAGGTATATAGAGAGGAGTTATAGAGATAGGTCTCAATGGGGTATATATAGAGGAGAAAACTCCTAAAATATATTAGGAGATAACAAACGTCTAGATGGAAAGAAGATGTTGGGCGAGAAAGGAAACATCAAACCCAAGTGAATAGTAAGAGATAACAAAGATTTCCTAGTGGAAAGCTAATAACTGTAAATTTTGTTACAAATTTGGTTACAATATGGTTCAAAAACAAATACAAATACATGACATCCTTATAATTCACATCCAATATATGACATCACATATATTTATTCCAGTGACATGAATTTAATGACCTCAATGAATACATGTCAAGGTAAGTTTGGAAAAAAAATTGCATTGTGTGAGTGACATCCAATATATGACATTACATATATTTATTCCATTGACATGAATTTAATGACCTCAATGATTTTGCATTGTGTGAGTGACATCCAATATATGACATTACATATATTTATTCCATTGACATGAATTTAATGACCTCAATGAATAGATGTCATTGTAAGTTTGGAAAAAAAATTGCATTGTGTGAGTGTTCAATGATTAAAACTCAAAACTTAAGTATTATCTAAGATTGAAAAAATAGCATTCAATTAGAGCCCTACCAAAAGTCAAAGAATTGATCTGTCAATGTATGATAAAAGTAATTTAAATATTATAAAAAAATAATTATTTTGTGAAGCATATGTACATCATTGGACAACAAGAAAAATATTTGTACTCAAAGCAAAACTAATGGATGGTCAATGATGAATCAAATGCTATAGTCTTGACCTTCTGCAAGGACTAATAAATGATGGTTGGTTAAGTATTATGATTGTAATATTTATTGTTGTACTTAGGGGCATTTTTTATAATTGAAGATGAGGAGATGTTCCTTCCATGATCAACATAAATTTGACAAGTGACATTTAAATATATACTAATAATAAAAAATTATTTTGATTATAAATAAAATATTTATATTATCTTTATATATAAAATAATTAAAAATTAAAAAAAATTATTACATTGATAAATATTTTTTACATCCTAATATAATTATTTTGAAGCTTAATATGAAATTGATAAATTACATTTAAAAAAAATTAATAACAAAAAATTATTATATATAATATCATAAAAATAAAGAAAATATTCAACAAATAATAATTAGAACAACAAATTTAATAAAAGTTTTAAATGTTATATCAATATCAATAAACAATTTAAATTTAAATGAAAAATCAAAGATTAATAAATTTTAATTTGATAAATTCCAAAAGCATTTTCACTCATAATTAAATGAATATCATGACTCAATAGTAAAACTGGAAATCAACCATTGATTAAATGACGAAAAAAGTTGATTGGGTCATTCAATCACTCCCAACAATTTATATAAAAATGGTATCACTTGTTCAAAAAGTATTGTTTGTATTATAAATCTATTTCTCAAAAAACATTTGAGCATCCAAGATTGCATATATACATAAAAGACATTTCATAGTTCATCTTTTTCTTTGAGAGTTTTTCACTCTATATTATATCTCAAGGATCTTGATGTAACTAACATGTTAATTATGTTATTTTTAATAATTTGTATTTAATTATTTATTTAATTGTTTAACTAATATATAGTATTTCTTAAAAATATTAAATTAAACAAATAAATTTATATTTATTTTTAATATATAATAAATTTTCAAATTAATTTAAATATAAGAATATAATAATGCGATATTTTAATAAAATATTAAATCAATATTTATTTTATATATTGTTGGTTTTAAATTTGAAGACTGAATAAGGAAGAGGGCTTAACTTTTATATTGGAGGGTCTTTTTTGTTATATTTTTAATAATTTGTATTTAATTATTTATTTAATTGTTTAAGTAATATATAGTATTTCTTAAAAATATTAAATTAAACAAATAAATTTATAGTTATTTTTAATATATAATAAATTTTCAAATTAATTTAAATATAAGAATATAATAATGGGATATTTTAATAAAATATTAAATCAATATGTGTTTAATATATTGTTGGTTTTAGATTTGAAGATTGAATAAGGAAGAGGGCTTAACTTCTATATTGGAGGGTCTTTTTTGTTATTTACAATATTGAAAAAAAATTGAAAGTTAAATAAAAAGTTGGTTGTGTGCATTAACATATAAATTTATATAATTTTTTTATGAAAACGTTTAAATGTTTTATTATTTAAAAAATTTTAATAAAATTATTCTAATTTGATTATAAAAAATTTGTTGGAATTGTAATTTTTCATTTTTGAATTTGTATTTTTTATAATAAAAATTGATTCAGTAAAAATATCTATTTTATGTAATTCCAATAATTTATTTAATTTTTAAATAAATTTTATGAAAAATAATAATTAAAAAATAAAAAGAAAAAAAAAAGAAATTAAAAAATAACAGGTGGAAGTCGTTCCTAAACTCCGGACCTGGTAGGGAGGAAGTGAGAGTAAAAAACTCATTAAATGAAGTGCTCAGAGTAGGACGATCTCGTATCATCTTTCCTAATAAAAAATATTATTATGATATGCGAACAATTTGGGTATCTTAGTTATGGTTTCTAAGATATGGAAAAGACTTAGGAAACTTTTAATTGAGCTTATATATATATATATATTTTGGGGATGCTTAGATCCAATTTCATCCCGGTACATATTTTATAAAGTTATTTTAACATATTATATGTATATATTTTATTAGTTACATATTTCATAAAGTTATTTCTATATATATAATTTTTTTTTGTGTATAATTTTTTTTGTGTGACTTAAATAATTGTATTATAAATATGATGAGATTTTATTGCAAGTGTATATTATTTAAATCTTGAAAGATTTGTTTATTGTTATGATTGTCAAGTTTTATATATTTAATATTAATTAAATGTGGAAGGATTTATTTATTTATTATAATTTTTAATTTGTATATTTAATTTCAGTGAATATATATTAGATTCCATTTCATTTAACATGCTAACAAAATTAAGTAATATTTTTCACTCTATAATATTTGGAGAATACTTTGATTGCTTAGAAAATTTAAATTTAACACAAACTATTAAATATTTATTGTGTATCATATAAATATATAAGATTACTTTTTAATGAGTATAATATGACAAAGGTAGTGATTTTTTGGACATCCATCTATTTTCAAATTGTTTAAAATGTAAAGTAACCAGAAGTATATTGGCATTAAATATATTACTGAGATAATAGTTGAATCTCAAGATATATAATTATGATTTAAGATATGTAGTTATGTTTTAATGAGTTATAAAAAATGAAGAATGTTTCAAAATTCAAGAGGATTGAGTTTATACTATTGATATGTTCCTATCATGGAAACTAATAGAGAATACAATATTAATCATTGAATATTTGCATTGATTTCAACCATGATATAATATAAAACAATAGGGCATATTGATTTCAGTGATGATATTAAAAATATGATTTAGAAAAATAAGGGAGTTGGAATTATTTTAGCAAATGATATAACACAAAACGATAGAGTGCATTTATTTTAGAGATGATACAACTAAAAATGATTTCAAGCAATTAGTTGTTATGATTTCAATAAGATGGGAAAGTGTGCATGTGTGTGTAAGAGAAAAGCCAAAGAAGATAGATTGAGATCAATTAATATGTAATATATGAGTTATTTAACATCTTCTTCTTATCCTTTCTTAATTCAACATCTTCATCACTAAACATTGTTACTTTGTTATTATTTGGATTCATAATGATGTAAACTTCCTAGTATCACATATACATATAGATAAAGATTATCATCTAAAAATTTAGTGTTCATCCCAGCTATTGGAACTGGCATAGATCCATCTCAACTCTGAATTTATCATGCTCCTAGAGGAATCAAATCCCTAGAGGTGCAAACCTCCCATCAAAATGACCCATGATAGATCCAGGGTTAAAATGAATCTATGCTACGGTCAAAATGACAGGGGGAAATGGTTGCTCAATTCCAACTCCAATCAGGTGTTGTAACATTTTAAGTTTTGTTGTTTTTCATTGAAATTTGGTGATATAAATCTTGGTGAAATCGATCCTTTTTGTTATTTAAATTGCATCTAGTTTCCTGAAAAACTTGTAAGACATTAGGATTATACAGATTCAACCATTAAAATCTACAGTTCCAACAATTTCTTATCAGATTTCCAATAAAATTGACTAAAAAAATATGAAAAAAAAATACAAAAATTAGAACGTTTACACTAAGCCACTACAACCCTGGTAACTAGAGTGTACAACCCTGGTAACTAGAGTGTAAAAATGGGTGTATTTGTAGAAAAGGCATTAAATAAAGTACTAAGAATAGGAAGATCTTGTATCATCTTCCCTTGTCTGCACATGCAGACAGACATCAGACCTATTGTACAGTCGTTTGCCACAGGATCCAGTCTGGCGAGCAATAAGTAATTCTGACCTTTCTGACTACAATCTGGTTCTAAAGCTTCCCAGGGCTGCAGCTTCTCAATTGGATCTCATCAATTCCCTCAACAAAGAGGTATGCATTCATAGATAATGAAACATTATGAACCAGAAAGCTTGAATTCAAGTTTGTAATGAATTGTTTGGGTTGAGTACTGTAACAATTTTGGAGTTACAGACTCTGGAGTTGCTCTTAGAGAAGCTTACGAGTAAGGATTTCATAAAGAATGTGGTGAGGCATAAGATGCAGAGCAGAGACTCTGAGTTGGCATGGAAGGTCTGTACTGGGCCGAGCGGACGACACCTGCATGTTTGGTCCCTTTCTTACCCAACTTTGCAAGATGGCAGAGGATGATAGCCTCTTTGTAGGTAAGGATGATTGAACATCATCCAGGAATCCTGCAATATGTTGGTATATGATCAGATATCAAATTTGTTACTGAATTCCCTTACTGTTACACTGTTAATTGCAGATAATCTTTTCAGCATAGCAGAGAAAGGGTCCAGTGCGGAAGGTGGCCCTGTTGAATTCTTGTTTAACAACGTTGTGTTAAGTAACACTGCATTGCCACAGCGATTTACTAGAGTCTTGCCATCTCCAAGTGAAGGAAGAAGAGTTTCTGTATATCTGGCCATATTAGGGAGAAGAGATCTTCCATTGTCCAAAGGCGGTGCATTGTATCTGGCCGAACTAGTTTCAGTGGGCCATTCTGGTTATTCCTACTGACGAGTTACTTCACGAGGAGGCTCCACATACTAAGCTACAAAATTAGGAACGTACTAAGCTATTTGGTGTAAATTTCAAGCGACTGTAAACGCTCTTTATAAAACCCTGTAAAGCATGGAACTCCAAATAGAAAATAGGTAAGGGTAAGTTATGATTATGGTTTTGAGTGGATGTTATAAACTTTAATTAAAGGATACAGATTTCTCCTGTTTTACTGAATCTCCATATTATGTGAAATTAGATTTAACATGGATTCAGAGTACTGGTTATATCCTGTTTTAATTATGTAATTACAATGTCCCTTAAGGTAAGTTTAGGTTTTGAATCTATGACTTTATATAACAGTGTTTTAATAATATATTCCATCTACCTTATACATGGAAGACAAAAATTACCTTACACTTGGAATACAAAGTACTATATATTTAGAGTAGATATATTTTTATTTTTAATTTAAAAAAATAAAATGGTTATAAATCCATTTATATAAGATACTTAGCCATGAAAATAAGCATTTGATTTATTTTCAAGTTATTTTCATGGATGACATATGGTCACAGTACATTTATTTAATATATTTTTATTGGATTTGTTGTGATCATACTTTGTTCACTTCCTTTTTGCTGAGAGGTTGTAATTTATGTGCCGTTGCAATGAATGTGTCATATATCAATGTTGAGATTTATTCTATGTTAAGATATGTTAAACTAGCGTTAGATGTGTTGTGTTATTTATGTTTTTTTGCTCGCAATGTGACAAATGTCAATTGTTAAAAAAAAATTAGATGTTAAGACATTTATTTATATTGTTTTACATGTGTTGTGAAGCATAACAATTTAAGACTGTTATTAATGTCAGAGAGTTGATAAAGGATTATCAACACAAGCTAGTTATGGAATACATGTTTCTGGCAACATTTATTTAATTTTGATTTAATATTCAATTTGGATGTGATACCTTGTGACTTTTAATGAATGGTCCTAGAATGCATGTTTTTATTTGAGTAACATTACTTAATTTTGATGTGATTCTTTATGGCTTTTAGATTGTCTGTAGATATAAAGTTTTTGATTATATACATGAATAAAAGAAGATCGTGAGAGCATGAAATGCTTCTCCAAAAAATTCAAGGACATGTAAAAAAAAAAAACATAATTAAATAAATGTCCCTCTTGTTGAGGGAATGCATTTGCGGTGTCTTTTACTTTCCTTGCACATGACACTCGATGTGTTCTTAGCTTCAAATGGCATTACAATGCTCCTTACTTTCCATTGCATATAGCACTCAATGTTTTGGACCATAATCAATTAATAGCAAATAAAGGACTTGGAAAAATGTTGCATTGCAAAAGAGGATGCAGCGCACCCTTTACAAAGGAACCTATAGATGAGACAATATGAGCCCTTGTATGTCAAGAAAATCCCCATGCTCAAAATTCACACCCCCATCCACCTCATACTCTTTTACATGACTTAGATAGGATCCTCTTGGGAAACACTCCTTGACATGGGGATTGATCTACCCAATAGGGCATCATGACAACCCTCCAATACTTAAATTTGGCAAGTTGTATAAAGTCTTTGAGCATTTGTTTAATTTGAAAAAGGGGGATTTAATGCACATGTTTGAGTGGTTTCTTTTTTCAATATTGCTTACTTGGCATGATACATGTGACTTGTGGACCATTGGAGGGCGTATTTGTTTTTCTTTGCAAGCCTTTCCAAGGGTAAGCTATTCCATGGAGAGACTAGGACACTTGGACCTTCATAGGGGCTTGAAGCCCACATGATGGATGATGTGCCCCACTCATTGAGGGCTTGAGAAGATGAATATTGCCTTTGGATGCACTTGGACAACATGTGATGGTGACATTGTGGCTCCTGCACTTAAACGTTGGCCTTTGGAGGCCTAGAACGTCACACCTAGCACTTGACATCACCTTAGATGATGGGGTTTGATGGTTCTAGAGGTGATGTGATGTGATTTGATGGAGGGAGATGAATTACTTGACACTCTAGCACATGATGACATGACACATTACCTTTGGAGTCCAAACGACTTGTTATCGGAGGCTCAATGTCTCATCTTTAGCCCCACGTCACCCTTTTAGGGGATGACGTCATCATCATTAGGGTTTTATTTTATGTAAATTTTAATTTTGTAAATTGTAAAAGAAAATAGTGTAGGTCGACCTGTTTCTAATTTGTTGTTGACATTTTGAAGTGGACAAATTGCTTTTAGGTGACCTGATATAAATAGAGGTAACCTCATTTTTATTTTATGAGCATCGCTTGAGAATTACATAAAATTCTTGGATGAAATTTTCACCCTTCTTGGGAAATTTGCTCCATCTTCTCTCTTGTGCTTTTGGATGCTTCTACTTGTCTATTTGTGAAGGAAGGATAGCCCTATCTCTTGGATGCTTGTTTCTTGGAAATTGTGGTGGAGTATTTTTTATAAGTAAGGGTTTTTCATGCTATCTCTTGGATTAGGTAAGAAACTTATGCAATTGTATGTTTTTCTTCTTGATGTTAATATTAATTTGTCAAAACCTTTGGAGGAGTATAAGGGCATACACCCTCTATCAAGATGTATCTTTGTTGTTATTGAAAAGACTTTTACAAATGTTGCTACAAGGAGTAAAAGGGCTTACACCCTTGTAGATTTATATTGCTAAGGTTTGTTTTCTTTATGGAGTAAAAGGTCTTACATCCCTAGAGAAGTATTAAACCCTAGGTCATAAACAAGAGACTTCATAACCCAATAAATGAGGCACTAATATTTTGCATTAGAGGTTGAATATTATGCATTGGTAAACGTGATATCAAGGAGATTGAATTGCTTAAGTTTGAAATTTGATTTACATGCTTTAAGCTACATTGTGCACTAAGGGAATCTTGATTAGCCAAGTGATTTAGTTTTTGTAATAAACTTTTAGCTACGGCCAATAGGGCTGCAACAAACTCATCATCTCAGATTATTTTACTCATTCTTCCACCGTTGAAATTCACTTGTCAGCCTTGGTACTTGTTCCATTGGTTAATAGTTATTGTTTGGGTGGTTTACTTGTTGATTTTAGTGGATAGAACTTCTTGTTGTATCAAAATTTTTCTACAACCATAAGGTTGTTACATATCTTGTTGATAACACTTAGTAATAACCCTCTAATTGCCATCAAAGTCTTTCTCTGTTCATTGGAAATTTATCTGGTTGTTGCTAGATTTATTTCCATCATCTTGCACTTGATTTTGATAGTTAATTTTGCAGCTTTCATAACTCATTGATTGTTGATATATATTTCTATACTGCTGCAATTTTGGGACAACAAGGTTTCTTGTTGAATCCTCATTTTTTTTAGGCTTTATTCATCATACATTGTCTTGTTCCGGGCAGGTCTAACCTTGTTTTGCAAGTACACTACTTTGGAAACCATTTACCATCTCATAAGACTCTCTTTCAAGCCTCTTTCTATCTTTTGACCTTGACCTATAGGGGCATCCTCCAATCACTTTTCACTTTCCATCTCAACCCCCCTAGGGTCACCCAGGAAGCCTCCCTTGTGTTGGATTTATCCTTCACTAAAACGAGTGGGACATATATTGAAGTGACAATGATAGTTTTTCCCAGTTGTGTTACACTTTCGTGGTTTGGGTTGGGATTTTCCCAAACTACAAATTGTGTGATAACATTTTGACACCATTGTCGGGGAGGATTTTGAATCATTTCCGATCCCATAATGACACTTGGCAAGTTTTTTTTCAAAGCCTTTACCCATAGCTTGCCTGAAAAATCTGTTTGAGGGAAGTTCCCTTTCCATATTTTGATGAAATTCATCTAAGTTCTGTTAATGTTTATGCCATTATTATAGTTCTTTGCATTTCAAT
>JASDQU010013798.1:59926-71686 GCA_032191745.1 Picea mariana | reverse complement strand
ATACATTCACAATATAACTTGAATTGGTATACATGTATCGAACTTGCCCATTTAATTTTCATGTTTAACAAATCAAATAACTATCTTTTTCATGAGCATATATCATGTAACATACAAATAGGCCTAGAGGTACACATCTCAATGTCTAACAAAGTCTAACTGACTCCAAACAAATCTAAACTTTGAACTATCAAGATTGGTTAAACAATAATGTTCTAACTACCTAAGGTCAAAATATGGGGCATTACAGAAGGACTATAGCATTCCATTCATTAGTTTGCCTCTTGACTACAAATATTTTTCTTTATATCCAATGTTGTGTATATGCTTAACAAAATAATTATTTTTTCATAATATTTAAATTACTTCTATGACACAATGCAATTTTTCCCCAAACTTAGATTACCTAAGTTTGGAGTTTTAATCTTAGATAACTACTACATCTATTCATTATCGTCCTTAAATTCATGTCAATGGAATGAATCCATGTGATGTCATATATTGGATTGAACCACTTTGTTTTTTAATGATCTTGTAACCAAATTTGTAACATAATTTACTCTTATCAGCATTCCATTGTGCAATCTTTGTTATCTGCTACTATTCAATGTGGTTTGATGTATCATTTCTCACCCAGCCTCTTTTTTCCATGTGTGCTTTTGTTATCTCCATTAATATTTTAGGAGTTTCCTCCTATATATATATATACCCCAACCAAACTCTCTATAACTTGCATAGATGGTTGTGCATACAATGAAAACCCATATCTACACTTCTTGGTAGACCATCCATGAACAAGTTTCATGGTTGCCTTATCTTTGTCCCACGGGGTTTCAATCTCTTTAACAATAATATGGACCATCAATTCAATGTTGGGTACCATGAGGTGGGTGGAGTTGGATGCACTCATAGTGAATGCAAATTCAGAGGTTAACCACTTTCCCTTTTTAAAGCACTAATTACATTGCAATTGTTTTGATTGTAAATTCACACTCATAGTAATTATATGTTTTGATTGCAAATTCTTGGACATGGTAACAATATACATTAAAGGTTTGGTCCCAACTATTTGTAAATTCAATTATCATAGTGGTTATCATTGAGAATTTATCATTGATATCTTTCTTCCTTATTAAATTTTTAGTTTATTAGTAATTCCAATATCAATTGATAGTTTTTCCTTTTCCTTCCATATATTTGAGTTCAAAAATGATTTTAGAAAATATAGAGTAAATGGCCATAACTTGTTTGTGTTGTAGATTATGTGAGAAATAGAGACATGAATGTAGAGGGATCCACACACACACAATCCATACATAATATGAAAATAATTACAAGTACAAAATACTTGAGCTTATATTTTGATTTAATCGCAAAAGTTATTCATTATATAGTAATATGTTAACTTTTGTAACTGTTAAGTGTAATAATTAGTGTAATGATCTTAGCTTCAATGCTTCAATGTCATAAGAAAAACCTTGTCTTTCTTTTACATAATTATTATAATCTTCACAAATATTTTAACATACAACATTCTAATTTCAAAAGTGAATGTTAAGCTTAGACCCATACAAAAATATTTTGTATTTAACACATCTCCTTTCAATTTTATTGACTAATTATTTTATAGAATAAATAATAATTGGTTAATGATTTTGTTGCCTTATATTATAGCAAGAGGTTGTCATTGTTTATTGGTTTCAGTATAATTTTTAGTGCTATCATGAATAATAGCATGTAGTTGTTGTTTGCTAGAATGGATTTTGGCCATATATCAAAGTTGTAATAGCAAGAGAATATCAAATTCCTAATATCAAAAGTATTTGTTTTTTAATCATGTTAAAATTTATAGTTATAGTAGTTGTTTTATTTTCCATGATTTAAATTTTATGAAGAAAACAAAATATTTTATATGTAGGAGAAAAATATTTTGTTTGTATATAGATTTATTTATTTTGATAAAAATGAAAAAAAAATTATTAGATTTTGTGTGAAAATAGATATATTTTAAGTATTTTTTTATAAGTAATGTCCCACCACTTCACCTGCAACACTAGTTTTAGGAACATAGGCTAATGGAGTTTTGGTATTGGTATAAGCATATAAGCATCTTCAAGATATCTTGTAATTCAAACTCATGCATGAATTCAAATCTATGCACCAAATTTTTTTAGGAGATTGTTTTACTTTTAACAATATTAATTTTATTCTTTATGTTAATCAAAACAAGGAGATAATTTTGATTTTCTAAATTATGATTCATCACCTCCTTATAATATTTTAATTTGTTTTATTCTCCAATTTTTTTATCATACCACAATTTCTCTTTAACATTAAAAAAAAAATTAAAAATATAATATATCTTTTACCACTTTTATAAATTAATATAAATTATTAAATTAAAAAAATCAATACCAAACATAATATTTACATTAATACTAAACATAATATTTACATTTATTTTATATATGTTTTATAATTTAATTAAAAAATGTGATATTTATATTTATTTTATATATATATATTATAATTTAATTCAAGGATCTCCATTAAAATTATGAACTTTTGATACCAAATTAATTGCTATCAATTTCACATTTTCTTGTCATTGGTATTTTTTATTTTTGTTTTTCCGTTTTCCATTAAAATTATGAACTTTTGATACCAAAATAACTTATCTTTTCTTGTAATTGTTTTTTTTTTTTTTTAATTATATCTTCCATTATTTCATATGGAAATTTGGCTCCTTTAAATGATTGGGAGGTTCCCTCATTCATTCTTATATTAAGATAAAAATAAGTACCTCTCCATTTCATAGCCATGTAATTTTTTTATAACATGTGCATAACTTAAGTGGGATATTTAGTAAGCACACGGAATAAAAAATTGTGAGTGAAGAAGTAATAAATGATAAATAATAAGGTTTTAAAAATCAGACTTTACAACTTAACTTAGAGTGAAGAAGTAATAAATGATGAATATTCAAAAATTTTAAAAATCAAACTTAACAATTTATAGAATTCTATACCATGCAAAATGTATATGAAATAACATGTTAGAAATATTGCTTACAATATTGGGTAGGATATGTTGAGGATTTGTTGGAAGTTGTTGAGAGATTTTCTCAACCTTTCTTTCCACATTTGGAATAAGCTAGATCTGACAACAGTTTTATAAGGTTGATGTAATTCAATATTCGGTGTGTAATACAAATATATTACTGTGTGTTATTTATGCATATATGCTCTGTGCTTTAATATTTCCAATTTGGTATTAGAGCTCAGGAGAGAGTGCGATACATTCTCGTATCAAGCCATCGATGCTCTGTGCATCTGAGAGGATGTCACTGTTGTTTGAATTCAAAAGATGTGAGAAATATCTTATTTCATGAAGAGGAGTCGATGCGATTAGTTTCAGCCCGATTAGTTTCCAGTGCTGAGATCAGCTACACGTTGAACGTCGCCACAACTCTAGAATCTGACAAGGGATTTGATATTGGGTTTGGGTTTTCAACTAAAACCTTGTTCCATTGATCGCAGAAAGAGCAAAAGCCGCCATTTGATAGCGCCAGTGTTCGTCCCTATCAGTTCATTACTCTGACTATTAGAGCTTGAGGGAGGGCGCATCTCAAAGTTTAAGGAGGGTGCATATCGTTGTTTTCACCGCCAATAGTTGGTTTCATCATTTATCATTGGCAAAGAACAATGATTTTTCCCCCAATCAAGACACTCTAGGAGACAGAGACGAGACTTACTATTCCTGCTAGATTTTATATTATTAAAGCAGGATCAGTTGTGTGTGATTCATCCTGTACTCATGCCCAAGTGATCCATCTGGTACTATTGTTTATTCGCTCATCTGCATTAAAAAATAAATAGCCATGTCTAAGGAAAGAAGGAGACGCTACAACAAGAGATAGGTATTTTCTGATTAAGTTTTTTGATATGGAGAATATTGCATTGGAAAAATCTAATGGTCTTAACTTCCATACTTGGAAAGTAAAGATACAACTTTAAATGATGCATAAGAATTTATAGGGAATAGTAAAAGGTACAGAGAAGGCACTTACATATCCCAGGTAATTAATTGAATGGGAGAAAAGAGAGGATAGAGCCAAGTCCATTCTTGGACTGTCTCTTGCAGATTCCCAACTACACTTAATAAATTTAGAAAAATCTTCTAAAGAAATGTGGGAACAATTGAGTCAAATATTTGGGGAAAAGGTTGTAAATGCCAACTTTTCATTAAAATTACAACTATTCAAATTAAAAATGCATGATGAAGTATCAATTGTCTTTTGACATAAATGATCTAAAGTCTTTGTTAGCACAGTTGGTAGAGATCGAATCTAAAGTTGATGAAGATGATGCAAAAGCAATTTTGCTGAATAGTTTATCTCCAAAATATGACAATGTTATCTTTACTTTAACTCAATTACCCTCTCGAATTCTAGATGAAATGATTTCAGCACTCTTAGCAGAAGAAAAGACGACGAAGGAATGTGACACAGAAGTCAGTTCATAAGCTGAAATTGAACTATTCTCCAAAGGAAGAACAAATAAAAACATCGAATGCTTCTATTGTCGAAGACATGGACATACAACACTGAATTGCAAAACACGTGCTAGGGATCTTCTAAATGGAAAACTAAAAGAGTCAGCTAACATAGTTGAGGACTCACTAGGTGCTATGCATGAATACTCATCCAGTGATGATGAACCTCCTCAATCACCTCTCAATTTTTTCTAGAATATAGTTATTGGTTATATATGTTAGATATATGTATTGTAAACTCTTGATTCTTGTTGTACTTCAGTGCTTCAAGAACAAATAGTTATATTTGTATGTTTGTGAGTTTGTGTACATGATACAAATCAGAATGTATCATTGACTCCTAGACTATTTTTCGAAGTATGTCTAGAATTGCCAATCACTTCAATTGCATTAGTGATGGTTAGAAACTAGTATATCTTAGATGAATGAAGGAAATGTGTGTGAGAAAGAGCATTGTCCACAGAATTCAGAAGAAGATATAAATGTTGATGACAGCCAAATCAAGACAAAATCATGTATTTTTATTTTCAGTACCAATATTTGTAATGTAAGCAATAAGGGAGGGTGTTAGAAATATTGCTTACAATATTGGTTAGGATTTGTTGAGAATTTGTTGGAGGTTGTTGAGAGATTCTCTTAACCTCTCTCTCCACATTTGGAATAAGTTAGATCTGACAATAGCTTTATAAAGTTAATGTAATTCAATATTCAATATGTATTACGAATATATTATTGTGTGTTATTTATGCATATATGCTCTGTGGTTTAATATTTCCAATTTAACAAAAGTCATTAATGTATGCCTAAGCATACAACATAGATAAGACTAATCATTAATAATCAAACTCAAATTTTTAAGACAACATAATATCTTTTATCTTTGGCGTCAAGTTGGCTATTTTTTTCTTTTAAAGGTTTGGTATCTTGAAATACCCAATAAGTTACATGACACTTTGTTGTCTAAAAACAATAATGGAATATAATTGTGTCAACCATGTAAATAATGTTTACTTCGTTCAAAACTTGCTTTCCCAAGGGTGGTTCTTCTATTGGCCTAACCTTCATGGTTTAGAATGTTTAGGTGGAACGAAACAAAATTATTATTTTTCTTCTATAGGCCTAACCTTCATTATTTAGAATGTTTAGGTGAAACGAAACAAAATTATTAATTTAAATTACCAATAGATTTTGATGTATCATTATTTATTATATAATTATATAGTTAAGTTGATAGGTGTAAATACCTTTTATATTTTGGGATGGAGGTTGATGGTAGAATTCCTAAGTTTCTTAGACACATTCATAGATCTACAGTAGATATAGGTTAGAAGGTAGTTTTACTAATTCAAAGATATATGTTAAAAGGTAGTTTTATTAGATTGAGAGATATGTTTAGAGGTGTTCATGGATATATTCTAACCATCAAAATTAGTATTAATAGAGAGTTGTGTAAAATGAATCATTCAAAAAATAAAATAAATGATAAAATCAATAAAATTAATTTGATGTGGTTCATGGCAAAGTTGTTTGGCGGTAATGTTGGGACTGTTTAGCAATAATGGTGGGACCGTTTGGCGGTAATGGAAGAACTATATAGCATTTGTGGTAGCATTGCATAGCATTGTGTATCATATATTTACAACGAATATAGCCACATATAACTTTACAACAAATATAACTACATATAACTTTACAACAAATGTAACCACATATACCTACATGTAGTGGAACGAAACTCATCATTAAAACCTTTTGTTACCATCAAGAGGAGCTACATTCCTTCTATATTGCATTACTTACAAAGGTAGTTGAATATGCTTAAAACCTTTTGTTGCCATCAAGAGGAGCAACATTCCTTCTATCTTGCATTACTTACAGATAGTTGGATATGCACACATTGTGGATGGCTTTATGGACATGGTGTGGAAAAATAATTTTAAGATAAGTGATGGTATAATATTAAATAATGGTTTATTGGTTCTTATTCTCAACCTCTTATTGTAAATAAGATCTTAACTTTTCATTAAAATCTTTTGTTATAGCTATGTACATTCCTTCTATATTTCACTATTTACATAGGTAGTTAAATCCACACACCTTGTAGGTGGCTTCATGGACATGGTATGGAAAAATAATTTCAAGATAAGTGGCTTTGTTTTATCTTCTAGGGTTTGTATTGTGTAGAGAAAGAGATGGAAAATGTGGAGAATTGGTAGAGATGTTAACCATCAAGAGGATATGTTTATGATAATGAGTGATAACTCATATGTTTATGATAGGGAGTGATAACTATGAGTTGGACTATTTTGTAATGCCGCTTTTTTCAACAAACATATTAGTACTTGATATTATAATTTATATTATTATTTGAGGGCATTGTAGATATGCGAATGAGCTGACCTTATTGAGAATGTAACGCCCTTCTTTTCACTAGACATATTTGTAAATGAAATTATTATTAATATTACTATTTGAGGGTATTCTAGATGTGTGAATAATCCAACCTTGTTGATCGATGCATTTTGACTAGATTGGTGTTTAAAATTCTTTTGGCTTCTATGATCTTTTATTAGTGTCTAATGCAATGAATATATATATGAATCATGAACATGTTGAGATTTACTTGATGCTAATGTTGTTGGATACTATGATTAGGCACATAGACTTATAATTTGATTTAATGATGGATATATATCATTTTTACTATTCAATTGATCTATTTCTACAAAACCACTAATTATTTGTCAAGTGGAACGGGAAAGAACCACATGTGCATGGAATCCAAAGTGGGTCAAGTTATATGTACGCAAGTGGGGTCAAGATACTGGTGTCTTAATTTGGATATTATATTGCAAACTTTTAATTATGATTTACAATTGTTTTGGACAATGCTATTTGATGTGTGTCTCTAGATGTGTGTTGAGATAGGGATGAATATTTCCAATTAAGCTTACACGTGGGTAAGGATTGTATGAAGGGAGTGTGACATGTGTATGCTTTGGAGAATAGTGTCATTATTCTTACATACTAGCAACTCCCTCCATGTAACAAGTTGGAGATTGTGCTCACCCAAGAGTGTACATGTCACTATGGAGGTAAGTTGTAAGCAATCATTCACAAGGTATAATTGAGGGGTGCATAATAAGGACCGATAGTCCTTATTACTCAATGACCATGAGTCTCTCACTATGAGTAAATGTGATGGATTTAACATAGATTTCACCCATGTTACATTGATTTTTCACCCACCATGAAAATGTGTGTTCCTATATGAGTGGAGTGATCATGACCTCACCCTTGGTATTGATTATATTGATATTGATATCAATGTTGATTGAGATTCATTATTCAAAGAGTAAATATAACTTATGTGCATAGCATTTAGAATGATATTTTAAATAAGCGCACTCATGAAAGTATTATTCATATAGAGATAATTGCATTCCTTTAATTAGAGGGGACATCCATGGATAAAATAGATTTCGTTTCATTGTGAAATTTGAAATGGAATTTAGGCACTAGAGACATGCATTAGTAGAAATTATTCATCTCATATTTTAGAGGTTTTATTTATTTAAAAGTGAATTATCATGTGCACACACCAAATTAGTAGGAAAAGAAAAGAGAGCACACAAATGAAAGGTAGTTGGGAGTTATGTGAATAATATGAATTTAAGATAATTAAAAATTAGAATTATGCATGGAAGAGACATGCAACAAGGTGAATAATAGGCATATTAGAGAATTAATAATTATGAATTTTGCATGAGAAGTGTTGGCTCAATATCAGACTAGGGTCTGCATCAATGTCCAATAAAGGTGATCCATTGTAGTCTAAGCACTTGCATATTTGATCCCTAGAGAGGGGAAGGTCTCACCCGAAGCACTATGCCTGACTAAGGATTGTATAGGGCTCATGTAGCATGGCTATTGCAACTAGAACTCAAATCATGAGACATATTTTCCCCTTGTTGCTCATGTAAGACATTACCCATTATATTGGATCTCACATTAAAATTCTCATTGATCAATGAGATAATATTCATTCAACAACACATATTGAGAATAGCAATAAAATGCATCATTACCATATAATAAAAAGATAATCAAAATTTGAAATGGTGGTCTCATTCCATTAACCTTCAACATAAACCAATACATTCTCAGTTGTCAATTAGAACTACATTGATAGATAAAACATTACAAATGATTCCCTTTGTCCCATTAACCTAGATCCCCTTACAAAATAGATGGATACAACTACCTACAACCAGCAACCTACTAAATATTAACAATTAACCAACCCATTTTCAAGCCTAGTCTTTTACACTATATAGTTGTGCCCAAAGGTGGGAAGGTACATTCAAAACCATCTGCCTATTCCTGACCATGCTATAAAAAGAGATTAAAAAACAAACAAGCACCAAGAAAACACCCCAAAGTCAAAGCCACCAAAACAGAAAATAGCCAAACAAGTTACTTGGAATTAGCAATGAGAGGGAAATACTAGCCTAGTAATATCGCTCCTAGATCCAATTCCTTCATTTGCTACCAAGCATATTGACCCAACCCATAATTCTATACAAGCCTAGCTAAGAAAGGATCCTCCTCCCATTTGAAACAATCATCATTCCATATATGTCCTAGTTCCTCCTCTTCATAAAATCATCACTGAGTCCCCCATGGTACTTTTCTCTATTATGAACCACATATCGATACCAAGGCCAATAGTCTCCTCGGTGTACCAATGCATAGATAACTCCTTATAAACCATCATTACATCATTTGGTGGGGAGGAGTTCATACTCCTCCCTACAAACAACATCAACCTCTTCGTATGTGACATAACTCCTAACCGGTTCGCCCCTTGATGGGCTTTGATTACCAAGCAAAGTGGGATCCAGAAGACACATCTGAGCCCCACTTGTTGACACCCCTTCCAGGTGTTTATTATCTATAGGGTAAAGTCACGAATCTGGGTAACACTTTCATGAGAATTGGGTCGCAAAAATTGTTAATGGCATGTTTTTGACCGAACTCTTGATTTTTTCGGTCGAACTGTTTTTTCAACCAAAAGTTATATCTAACGACACCGTTGAAAAATATAACACAAATTTTAAATCTAACAACAATTTTCCATTAAAACTAACTTTCGACCAAAAAATACTAACTTTCAGTCGAACTAATAGTTCGACTGAAAACCTGTAACTATGGCACTTTTCATAAAAGTATATGTTCACTTCAGCGTACTCTAACTTAGGGAGGAGAGGACTCCTTAAAATACTATGAGTCTAGTTTTAGAACTAATACAACCATTTTCATAATTGAATCTACTTTCTTTTGATATAATTTGTATTCAATTTAATTGTTTTTTAGTAATTTTAGTTAATTTTATAAAAAAAAATGTTTGCATATTATTTTTAGATGACATAATGATTCATTAAAATGAAAAATCAATATCAGAAATAATACACAGTAAAAAATTATGGAAATTTTATATTATGGAACTTTTCACTGTCATCTTCAAAAGGGTACTTTTATATTTTACTTTTAAATAAAAATTAAGGTAGATAAATTATGTCGATCTAAATGTGTTTAAAATATGTAACTTTTTCAGATTGGTCAAATTCAAAAAATTGTAGTAATTATAATTTTCATTCGTTGTCTTCAAAACTACAGTCATACTTTAATAGAGTCTATTTAGATTGTTGCAACATATTTTTTTTTCATAATCAAAAGTTTAATAATGAGTAAATTGGTGTCAACAAACATAACACATTATCAGTGCCTTCATTTTTAAGGAACATACTTTCAAAAAATACTAAAATGTCAAATCAAATGTCCATAAAAAAATTTCAAAAAATAATCAATAGAAAGATAACAAAATTCATGACAAGTTTTGTTTTTACTGTAAAGTGAAATTCTAAATAAAAAAATACTTTTGTTTACCGAAAGTTGAAAAACTTCTGAAAATATATTTTATTTTCTCAAAAAACAGGGAAAATAGACACCCAGGTTCATGATTTTACCCTACCACATTCAAATGGTTACACTCCTCCCCGAGCTAAGAAGGTATAGGATCTATCCATTTCCAAACATTTAAAATATTGGTCTGTGTAACTCCCTCATTCCCTAATTGATTTGCCAAGGAGTTTCCCTTATGTTTGATATGGGATGGTATAATCGTTTATATTTGGATAACCAACTCAGTTACTTGGTCAAAATCTTGTGAAAACCTCCAATTTTTGGATAATCTACTTGGATTGACGTTGTTGATGATCCTTCCCAAGGATAAGATTAGCAGTTTGGAGTCACCTTTAACTATCAAATTGGAGTATCCCAACTCCATATCCAATTGTATCCCTTTAATCAAGCTTGTCAATTCTACCCCATTGTTATAATTTATTCTCAGTCTTAAAGAAAAATTTGTCTTAATGATACCTTTTGAATTGTGAAACATTTCTCATGCACCCAAAGGTTCATAGGCCTCGTCAAAGTTCAACTTGAAGTGTTTCTTTAGGGGAGGAACCCATGTCTCATTTGACATTGAAACATAGAGTTTTTTAGAGGGATTATAGAGCCTACTACACTGATCTAGTTGCTAGTTGAGGAAGATGATGGAATATTCCCCTGAGTATTCCCAATCCTCCTGACAAATTAGAAGCATTGATAAATTCTCGAACATTTTTTATGATTATCTTCTAGAGAATTTTGGGATGTTTGATGGTGTTTCTTAAAACTACTTCTATTGCGTTATTTCCATAAGTTCCAGAGAAGAAAGCCAAGGAATCAATTCCAGACCTTATTTGTCACATGATTTTTGAAGGGTTTAGCTCTCCAATGCTCTATCATTTGGACTATGTCACCTCTTATCCTATCAGATTGTTTGGAAAAAAAAATAGCTCCTTTGTCCCATACAGTGGATGTCTCTTTGCAGCCATTGAACATGTGATCCATTCATTTTCCCTCCAAACTGCATAACATGCATATTGAATTTCCTTCATAGTCTTTCTAGATAAGACAATCCCAAGTTAGCACTTTCCTCCCAACAATCAACCAAAGAAAAGTATATATTTTCAGCCATAACTCTATATTCCAGACTTTGCCCCATATTTCTCTCTTGTATGTGGTTTCCACTCCTACAATTATCTTGTAGGCTTACTTGACTTTAAATTTTCCATCTCCCTCCCTTCTCCATCTCAATAT
>JASDQU010013798.1:36014-54019 GCA_032191745.1 Picea mariana | reverse complement strand
ATGAAACTTTTGACTATTCGAATTTTGTAAACCTACCTAACTTTGCAATCAAACTATGATGCGCGCACTATGTTTTCAGATTACTCTTGTCCTAGCATGTACCCAATGCCAAGGTGGCATACAATGTACAAGATTCCATTACTCCTTAGCATGGTCTCGGGTTTCACAAAACTCTTCACAGGCGTTTTGATTAAACACCTTGCCCATCGTTTGAATCATCACAGCATGTATTGATAAGGCTCGGGGCTATGGTCTGTTTAGTTTTTGCAAACCCTACCTGTGTGATGTGCGTTAATTACCCATCTGTTCAGTATGGCATTAGTGGTAAGGGTCGAACCGAACGGCATCCAAACCCTGCTCTCATATGATAATGCTAGGGAAGATTTGGAAAGGAATGGTTGGCATATTTTCATCGAAAAGTTTCAAGGTTTTAATCTTCAGGTCGCCCAAGAGTTTGCCTTAACCTTTGATGGCTATAGGGAAAAAATCGGTGATGTGCAATTGGAAGTAACCGAAGAGTTCCTAAGTCAAGCCACGGGATTGCCAGCGGTTGGTCAGAAATGGTTCAAAAACGCGAAAGTGGAGGAAGTCCCTTGGACTTTATTGTTTACCTCACGAAAAATAACCAGTTGTGATCGAGGTATGCCAATTTTGTTCTTGAAACTTAGGTGGCATGATTTAATTTCTATAGTGAAGCAATTCATCACATGTGAGGGACGATTCAAACTTGTTTTCCTATATCATTTACGCCTGCTTATGAGTTTTATTGGTTTTCCGTTGAATATGCCTTATTATCTACTTAGAAGTCTGTATAAAATGGGGAAAAGATTTAGGAAACAAAGGTCAGATTCAAGTCTGTTTCACCATGGCCTCATTAAAATCATCCTCATGCATCAGTTAGAGTCACAAAATGACTGTTGGGATTCGTTCATTACGCGAAATGGTTTTGGTAACCCTGAGTTGGGAGAAGTAGATAAGCCAGTCATTGAGGAAACCCTTGTGAACCCAACGGCCTCTCCTCCACCTCTCCAGGCTTGTGATTTTTCCCCTAACAGCGAACCCTCGAGCTACCCTAAGGTCATTCAACAAGACAGACGATCGGTTGCACATCCAAAGGATTGTATTAAAACTGTGAAGAAGCCTACAGGAAAGAAGTTAAAAGGTAGTGTTGACGTCAATTTCAAAAACAAAAGAGTTGGTCGGTTAATTTCTTGAAGTCTTCGAAATAAAACAAACCCCCCTACAGACACGATCAGCATGATTGAAGTGAGCGAAAGCTCAGACTCAGAAATTGACAAATTCCTTGCTGAAGAGGACCCTGTGTCATTCGGGTTATACCCTGACCGACCCTATAACTATGTCGATAATCTGCCTCCTTGTTTGAAAGATAACCCAGAATTCCCTAGTATCCATCTCTATGATAAATATACCATCCACATGGAGGATTCTCCGACCCATGATGTTGTTCGTTCTAATGCAAACTCCTTACAGTCACAATGTGATGTGTGTCGATCGTGGATCGACAGATACTATACCGATGTCCCACTGCTATAGTCACGAGTCAAGTCTTTAAGAGACCAAGTTGATATGTTGACAAACGAAAACAACAGACTTGAATCCATCATCCAAGGGAAGGAGAAGCATTTGAAAACTACAGGTCATGTGATTTTCAAAAACGTAGAGGCAGCTACAGCTATCGTTAATTCCAAAGTTTCTTGATACGTTTTGATTTCATGATTACAGGTATGATTTTTTTTATTTAATAGCATGATTGTGTCATTCTTAAGTTAGGATATTCGATTTGATTGAATAAACTATTTTTCTTATTAAGATTAGTCTGTTTTGTTTATTCAATAAAATAAGATTGCATTTCCTATTATAACTAGCTACAGAATCGAAAGATTCTGTAGCCAGTTAAGAAAATTCGAATTGTTTGATTTGATGACTGAAAACATATCTAAGATCTTCTTATTTTCTTTTTTTTTCAGGATAATTAAGGAGCCCGTGATTTCAAAGATGATATGAGACACTTTTTGAGATCTCCCAGCCATATCAATTTTCTATTTTGAGTAAACAGAATTAGACTGTTGGTAGTTTTTTTTATATCTAGTGAAATCAGGGTGGTTGCATCCCCCTTTATTTTTTGAAACCAATTTGATCTTATCAATAGAAAACAGTTATGTTTCCTGAAACCTATATAAACATATCATTTTGTAAACATTGATCATCTCGGCCTGGGGCAAGAGTATGGGCATTTTTATCGCAGACTTGAATGGAATAGAATGCACGTTACAGCTTTAGCTTTTCTGTATGATGTTTTGATTTAGGTTATGTTTATGTTGATTTGATAATAGATGGTGATTGCTTTCGTCGTCGTGATTTATTACCAGTTGACATGATTCATTTTATATGCTGCCCATATCTTATGTTTCAGATACAATATATACACAGTGATCATCTATCCAATTTAAATTAGGAGATTCATCTCTAATTTCTGTTGAATGTTTGCATGCAAGTTCTTACAAGAAGATTTATCTCGTCGTAATTACTTGTAAATCATCTGATCACTGTAACTGTGTCCCTTTTATGTTCTGCTATCAAAACTCAATCTCCAACGCATTGTTTCGCTTTTGTTCAGAACAACATTACGATCCGTTGCAGGTTTACTTCCCGGATAAGGTGGCTGGATATTCCCTATTGAACAGACATTGGATGCGTTAATAGGTTAGTCTGTTATTTTATTTTGTTTGTTTGTTTATTTTAGAAGTTTTATATATATGGTATGATTTCCATTACCTATACTTTTATGTTCGATTAAGTAGTTTAATATTCGATTTCATGAATGTATTCATCCAAGAAAATAAACCAAAAAATTAATTAGTATTTTCACTTTCTTTATTACTGTTGTTAAAGTAACCAATTTACATTTGATTTTTACGAGTTTAGATTAAAACTTGTGCTTTGTACAGATTGTATATAAACTTATTAAACATGTTTCTGTTTAATAAATTGTACATATATATATTTAAATGTACTTATAGATTTTAGTGATTGTTATTTATTAGGTTATTGTTGTTCCTTTAGTTATTTTTCGCTTTCTTTAGGACTTAGATCGGCCAACGAAGCCGAAAAACCCGTCAGAGTGAATTAATCCAAACGGCTTGGGTTAATTAGACAACCCCGGAACAGATTCACTCCTCTAGTTGACGAGCGGTCAATTTCGCACGTCAACAAATGGCACTAGAAGGAGGGCCTGAAAACTATTAACGACACGAGGAGGTCGCAAGACTCCTCCCCCACCTGCCCGCTCACCTATAGTAACTAGAAGTCATTCAGATGACAACATTGTCCCTCAAACAGCAACCACATCAAACAACAATCCACGTATCACCATTGAACCAGTAACTCCAAACCCCCCAGGTGGCGACATACAAGAAATTGTTCGTCAATCCCTCATAAGAACGCACAGTGCCTTAGCCCGTATCAGACAACCAGGTCGACCTTTGAACCAACCATTAGACTTATATGATATCAGAGAGAAACTTGAAGGTACTGATCTTACCTTAAACTTTACGGATCCAGATCATATCCTCACTCCTGCAGCAGAAGGATCTGGTATTCCACCATCACCACCCCCTTCATCTCCTTCTCTTCTGAAGAAGAATCCTCGGATGAAGGCAGTTCCTCATCTCAGCCTTCGACACCACCCACACCTATGGCCAATTCGAACAATCCCGCCAGACCTTGGCTTGACCAAGATGCAGTGGCCATACCTGGTCCCCAACATCCTTTGCCTAAACATCCGGAGAAATGGCTCCCTAAATTTGACCCAGAATCCAAGCAGATCGCTGAAGATCACATCAAAAAGTTTATGTTAGCCATTAGACTCCATAGTGTTGAGCACAAGATGTAGTGTGCAGATTGTTTCCCTACACCTTTAAAGGCAATGCCTCTACCTGGTACTTTTCCCAACAACCCCACACCATCGTGTCATGGGATAAATTCGAGTCCTGTTTCCTTGAGAAGTTCGGAGACGACAAGTCTCCTGAAGTTCTAGTCATGGAGATTTCTAGTTTAAAAATGAACCCCAAAGAAAAGATAAAAGACTTTAATCAAAGGTTCCTGACACTAAAGAACCGAATCCCCACAGATTTGATGCCTGCCAAAAATCTTATTGTCGCATACTACACAAAAGCCTTACATCAAAACATAGCCATTTGGGTAAAGAGGTACAAGAAAGCCACATTGTTAGAAGCCTTCAAAGAGGCCAGTCAAATCGAGAAAGATATTCTCAGCTTAAAAGACAATACCTGTAACGAGATAGAGACTAGTTCATCCTCCAAGAAGAAAATTGAAATCCTTCCTAGACCTCCCCAAAACAAAGCTCAACCAGAGAGTTCGAATCTAGAAAACTTACAGAAAGTCGTTCAGAAGTTATCCAATCAAGTTATATATTTGAAAAGGTCGGCTGAAGAAGCTTCTTCGAGCAAAGGGCCTCACAAACCCCCTTTTAGGAAGCCTTTTCCCACAAACTGACCTAACTCAAATTCTGAAGGCCTAAATCTAGAAAGCTTACAATTTGTTATTCAAACGATCCTAGAAGCACATGATAACTTGATTCCTCCGGAGAGTCCTGAAGAAGTAGCTGAACGAGAGACAGTGGAAGAAGATGAATCCTCTCCAAACATTTTCAGACATTTTTTGGATAGCATTTTTCAAGCTAATTTCGAAATAGTGCATCTTTACAATACCAGGAGAAAGACAACAAATAAGTCTTCTTCTGAAATTACAACTACTGTGCCTCCAAAACAGTCTAAATCAATTGAGCCTAAACAGAATTCAGTAAACCCAAGTTTAGATTATGATTTGATTGAGGATCTAAAGAAACTTAGGGCTAACATTTATGTTTACGAATTATTAAAATTTCCTTTTCTTTTGCAAAAGATGTTGCAAAATATTGCGGAAAACAACAAAAACAACAACCCGAACAGCAACAAAGGTGTTGAAAACAACCCCAAAACTCCTCAGAAGGCCTCCGCCAAAACGACCTTCCTGTAAATAGTGTAACAAATGTAGATAAACTAGTTTCAGGGGCTGCGATTAAAAAACAACAAACTTCTAATGTTAATACTCGCAGAAATGTCCCTCCCTTTTTGTTGACTTTTGAAATTTTCAATAGCAATGTACATAATTGTATGGTATATTCAGGTGCATCATCTAACGTAATGCCTTGGTCTGTCTGTCAAAAAATTAATGCCGAAGTTCAACTGTCCAGCTTGAAAATTATCCAACTTGATTGAACTAGTGTTAAAGTGATAGGCGAATTAAAAAATGTGCTTATCAGATTATCATCTAATCCTAAAGTCCATCAAGTGATTGATATCATTGTTGTAGATATCCCAGAAGTATATGGTTTGTTTTTAAGTAGAGATTGGTCAGAACAATTACATGGCTATTTTGCAACGGATTGGTCTCACTTGTGGCTGCCCGAGAATGGAAAGCACAACATAATCAAGGTAAATCGTGAACGCTATCTTAAGTTCACAGTAACTGATTTAAATGATCCCATTGAACCATTCACTGCTTCTGCCAATTTGCCTGAAATACAGGGGATGGACACTTTTTTCGGCAATTTCATGGCCGAAATTTCTACCATCACTGACCCGCAATAGCAATCTAAAATTATGACATGCACACAGTCAACAACCTTCTCTCAGTGGTCACATGCATATGACGAAAATCAAATATGGTCTCTTTACTTCGATGGGTCAAAATCTAAGGAAGGAGCTGGTGCGGGGTGCGTGCTTTTCGATCCAGCTAGTAACAAGACTTTGATTGCTTGTCGGTTAGAATTCGAATGTACAAACAACACGGTCGAATATGAGGCACTCCTGCAAGGTCTCAGAAAAGCACTAGATTTAAACATTCAGAATTTGACTATGTTTGGTGATTCAGAAATAGTGGTTAGACAGGTAAAAAATTATATCCACTGTTTATCTCCGCACCTAAAAATCTATCAGACTGAGGTATGGAATTTGATGAACAAGTTTTTTGCGTTTAACATAAATTCTATTCCTAGATTGAATAATTCTAAAGCTGATTTGTTAGCTAACGTCGCTTCAAAACTTTTTCCTGTAGAAGGCCTATCCCCGAATGCATTTTCCGTCAAATTGTTGTTCAAACCGTCCGTCCCGGACAACATCATGAATTGGAGAGTATTCGATGAAGATCAACAGATCATCAGTTTTCCGCATATGGAAGAAACTTTCCAGGGAGCAGTGATCGACGAAGGTACCCATGACGAAAATCTTTGCGACTTTACGGTAATACCATATCCGAGATCCCTGGAATCTGCATCAGACATGGTAAACTCTATCCTAAAATCTGTGGTTAGGTTTGAAAATTTTTATGATCTTCACGATAAGTTCAGAAAATCAATGAATTGTAAAACGAATAGTTCTTCCTTGACACATGAAAAAGTAAATTTGGGAACTAAAGACAACCCACAGTGCATCAATTTGGGGTTGGGGTGTTCCGAGCAAGAAAAGGTAGCATTTATTAAGTTGTTTAAGGAATTCAAAGATGTTTTTTCCTAGACATACGATGACCTAAAAACCTTTGATCCTAACATCATACAACACATTATTCCCATGAAACCCCAGACCCAACCTTTTCAACAAAAGTTAAGGAAGATGCACCCAAAACTCGAACCAATAGTCAAGAAGGAATTAAAAAAACTCCTGAACGCTAAAATAATCTTCCCAGTAAGGCACACACAATGGGTCTCTAATCTTGGCCCGGCCAGAAAGAAGAGTGGTAAAATCCGACTATGTGTCGATTTCTGAAATCTTAACCGAGCATCTGATAAAGACAACTACCCTGTCCCTCCCATGGAGCAGATCCTTCAACAAGTATCTAGCTCTGAAAGATTATCCTTGTTGGATGGTTTTTCAGGGTATAACCAAGTCCTTATGTTTCCCCCAGACCAGCTCAAAACTACTTTCTGTACCCCATGGGGTACCTATTCTTATAGAAAGATGCTCTTTGGGCTCATAAACGCCGGTGCCACTTTTCAGAGAGCGATGGATATCGCTTTCTGCGGCTTAATCAATCAATCTGTAGTAGTTTACCTGGATGGCGTCACTGTCTTCTCAAAAAATAAAGGAGATCATCTAGCTCATTTAAGATCTGTTCTACAACGATGTCGTAAGTACGACATTTCTTTAAATCCTAAAAAATATGTCTTCGCAGTAGAACAAGGTAAGCTCCTCAGATTCATTGTATCAAATGAAGGGATGATTATCAACCCTGAAAGGACCCAAGTCATTTCAAAACTCCCCCCTCCTTCGTCAAAAAAGTCCATGCAATCTTTCTTAGGACAGATAAACTTTGTTAGGAGATTCGTCCCTAGCTTTCAGAAATGGTGAGACCATTACAAAACTTAATAAAAAATGATGTACAGTACCATTGAGGACCTTTAGAAAGTCAGGCTTTTGATTCAATAAAAAAGGCCATAATAGACGCTCCTTCTCTAATGAGCCCTGATTTTTCGCGAGACTTCACCCTCTACACATTTGCCTCTGACCGATCTTACGCTGTTGTCCTAACTCAAAAAAACGCTAAAAATAACGAAGTCCCAATTGCCTTTATGAGCTCAGCCTTCAAGGGAGCCGAACTTAATTATCCAGCAGTAGATCAGCAAGCTTATGCTGTTTTAAAAGCAGTAAAACACTTTTGATCTTATCTGTTGAAATCTAGGACGAAAATCATTGTCCCTTACCCGGCTGTCAGAAATTTGTTAGTACAGAAAGAACTAGGCGAAAAAAGGGCAAACTGGGTCACATCCTTACAAGAATATGACATAGAAATCACCCCAGCACAAATTGTTAGAGGCCAAGGTTTATGCAAGTTGGTCGCCGATTCAGCTATAGGACAGCAAAATGAAACTGATATGTTAAATCCAGATCAACACCATCAAAATCAAATCTACTATGCACAAAACCTTGTTAGTTCCTGGTACGACGATATCAAATTTTGTCTTATACACGGATCAGCTCCCTATCACCTTGATCCCCAAAAAAAGAGAGTACTAAGATTAAAATCTGCTTCTTTTCAGCTGATTAATGGTATTTTGTTTCGCCAAAATTTCAATGGAATACTTATGCGTTGTCTTGAAAAAGATGAAGCAGAAAAAGTCTTATTGGAGTTACATGCAGGGGAAGCTGGTGGGCATTTCATTGGAGGCACCACTGCCCACAAAGTATTAAGAGATGGTTATTACTGGCCAACCCTTTTCAAAGACGCTCATGCCTTATGTCGCAAGTGTGTGATTTGTCAAAAGGCATCTGGACGGATACAGAAACCAACATTCCCTTTGCAACCATTTTCGGTAGACTCCCCTTTTCAGCAGTGGGGCCTGGATATTATAGGCCCAATCAATCCGATATCCTCACAGCAACATAAATGCATCATAACAGCCACAGATTATTTCACCAGGTGGTCTGAGGCTGCCCCATTAAAAGCTGTAAATACCAGCCAGGTGATATCCTTTCTGAATTCAAATATCATCACTCGTTTCGGTATTCCTGAATGCTTGGCAATGCTTCCTATTTTTCGTCTCTTGAAATGAGTGATTTCACTCTTGAAAAAGGAATTAAATTAAAGTACTCTGCCAGCTATTACCCCCAAGGCAATGGTTTGGTGAAATCAACTAATAAAAATCTAATCAAAATTATCAAGAGAATGGTCTCCAAAAACCATAAAAATTGGCATAACGCACTGTTGAACGCAATCTGGGCTGACAGAGTAACTCCTAAAACCATTGTGGGTAACTCACCTTTCTTTCTCGTTTACGGCAGGGATGCGATTCTTCCACCGCACGTCCTTCTTCCATCTCTGCAGTTATCGCAGAAGGTACAGGAAGAAGACTATCCCCCCTTGGAGAGTCGAATTAACGCTTTGTTAAAGTTAGAGGAAGTAAGGGCTCAAGCAAAATGAAAATTGGATCAACATCAACTCGTTGTTAAAAATTGGTTTGATTCCAATTCTGCCTCTGACAAAAATTTTGAGGTAGGTGACCTTGTCCTAAAATGGGACAAACCTCATGAGGGAAAAGGAGAGCATACTAAGTTTTAGAACTTGTGGTTGGGACCATTTTTTATTGTTGAGAAACTGGGTCCCAGTTCCTTTCGCTTACAGAATTTAGAGGGACAGCTAGACACCTTCCCGGTGAATGGCCAAGCTCTAAAAAAGTACTTTACCTGATGACGCTCCCATACACCTTTGTAAATATTTTCTATTTTGTTTTATTTGTTGTTTGTTTTTCTTTTCTGGTTTGTTTTGGTTCTCATTTCTGCTTATCAGGTATTTCTTTTGAAACACACATGCCTGCACCACTGGCTAGCTCAGACAAAGAAAACAGAAAAATTTTCCCCGTCAACAGGGTCCTCCCCTTCTATCGTTCCAGGTGTGGTTCCCATTACTCATTGATATATCAATTAATTAGAGCTTCTCAATACAATCTCTAAAGGCTTCATTCTTGGCTTCTAACCTTCTTAACTCCCCCTTTTTTCCTAAAGAGAGGTAATAATGTTAAAATCACCTCCAACAATACAGGGGTTGTTTAGAATGGATGTTCTCAATAGGAGGAGCGCATCTAGAAACTCCCTCTTCAAGGTTGGGGATGAAGGCCCATGAGCATTGATCCAGATTTATGAGTGGAATGAAATGAAACCATGGATTTATAGTATTAACACAGAGGAACAATGAACAATAACAAATATACAATAAAACTTGACTTCTATTAAATAAGAAATATGCTGAAATTTGTAAAATTCAGAGTAAAAACAAGTTGTTAGAATGGTGGCAACTTATCTTTGAGAAGAGATGTGATGGATGCGCTCATTCGCAAGAAGATGATTACAATGAGGCTATGAAGGCCTTTTTACAATAAACATGAATTCCAAAACCCTATACATCCAAAAACCTAACCCTAGGAGATTAAGCACTAAAAGTCATGTGGGCCCCGTTGGGGTAAGTTAGTACATCAATTTCCCAGGGTTGTAACTTTTGCATACGATCTTTGTTTAGGGCACATGAGAGCTCTTTGGAAATATATTGATGAAGAGCTTCATTTGGGGGTATCAATGAGAGCCTTTAACTATCATTGAGGTGTTTGATCATGAAAAAGTGTCATTTATGCCCTCGAAATGGCCCCGAAAGTGTCATTTAGGCCCTCAAAATGGCCTCGAAAAAACCGCTAAAAATAGTAAGTTGACAAAAAATTGTTTTGAGCTAGTTCGACAAGGTGGGTGGCTACTGAGATCCTTTTGGATCAATCCTCACCCATTAGGAATTAATGGTCTCCATTGCGTTGAGTTCCCCCATCATATGAGGAATTTTTTGCTGAATTTGGCCCTGGATGAGCCACTTGCCTTGGTGCAGAAGCTGCCCTACTTTGACAACCCGATAAAGCTAGATCCTCTACTGGTGAGTTCCCTTGACCTGTGTGTCCACAATATGATCAGTGGATTCATGTCCCATGCAGTGAGGGTTGAGCTCTATTGGTGTCAATTGTTCTATTACCTCCGAGGTGTCTAACAATGGTGGAAAATAACGTCGAAAGATGTCCACATTGAATACTGGGTGCAATCCAAGGAATGGGGAAGGTTAAGCTCAAAAGAATTGTCACCCACAACCTTGGTGATGGTGTAAGGTCCATAACGGAGTGGATGAAGCTTCTGATGAGGCCTTGTAAGGCATTCTTTCTGCAAGTGCATCCAAACTTTGTCTCCCACCTAAAACTAGTGTGGCACCCGGTGTTGATTATGGTTTTGCTTGTACTTGGCATTGGAATTATGTAAAATATCATGAACCTGTTGGCGGATGTGTTGGATCCACTCAATGAAACAGGTGACTTTTTCAGCTTAAGTTGGAGCATGCATTGACTTATGAGTCTGCATGGGTGGCCGCAAGGGGTAGTGAAACATCCATGGGACCCAATGGTTGAAATCCCAACCCCACCTGAAAGGGGTTGTGGTCGGTTGAGCTATGTATGGCTCTGTTGTAGTTGTGTTGAACATAGGGAAGAATCCCATCCCAGGTGCAGGGGTGCTTGTAATTGTACATGCGCAGGATGTGCACGATCATCCAATTGACAACCTCAGTTTGGCTATCCATTTAGGGATGGGAGGCAGTGGACTTGGTGATCTTGGTATCCAACAGTGACCAGAGGCTTGACCAGAATGTGTTGAGGAACTGATTATCTTGATCTAAGACAATGGTTTTTGGGATCCAAAAGTGTACCCACACTCGTTCAAAGAAGAGCTTGGTAGTGGCCTCCGTTGTGATGCTCTTCTTGTAAGAGGTCAGAATCACCATCTTGGAAAAGCGATCAACAACCACAAAAACACATTCATTTCTCTGCTTGGTGGATGAAAGGCCTGATATGTAGTCCATTGAGATAAGCCATGGGGTGGCCATGATGAGTGATTATTGTGCCCACAACATAGTCTGAAGCATTTGTCTCGATCTCAAAGGGTTGTTGTAGTTCAAGTAATGAAAGCAATGGGGCGGAGCACAAGCGCTGCTTCACATCACCGAACGCTTTCTGTTGGGATAGGCCCCACACAAATTTTTCCTTACCACCACCTCGGTTATTTGGCTGAGGGCCCATGCAATAAGGGATAATCCCAACACGAACCTTCGATAGAAATTGGAAAGGCCTAAGAAGTTCCGAAGCTCAGTGAGTGTGGTTGGGGCTAGCCAGTCACGAATGACTTGGATCTTGGTTGGATCAACACACACACCATGTGCACCAACAATGTAGCCTAGGTACTAGACCATGTCCATGCTGAAGGAGCATTTTTCCAAGTTGGCTTATAGCTTATGCTGTCGCAGAGTGTGCATAACCTGTTGAATATGATGCAAGTGTTTTTCCCAAATCTTGTTGTAGACGAGGATGTCATCCAAATACACCACCACAAAAGGATTAGTGAAAGGATGCAATATATCGTCCATCATCGTCATGAAAGTTGTTGGGGCATTTTTCAAACCAAAGGGAATGACCAACCATTCAAAAGGACCTTATTTTGACTTGAAGGTAGTTTTCCATACATCTATCGGTTCTATTGGGACCTAATGGTAGCCATACTTCATATCAATCTTACTGAAGTATTTGACGCCCTTGAGCTAATCAAGGATATCGTCGATTCAGGGAATCGAGTACCGGTTCCTGACTGTGATTTTATTTAGGGCCCGGTAATCAATGCAGAGTTGCCAAGTCTCATCTTTCTCCTACACCAGCACGATTGGGATTCCACAAGGTGATGAGTTGGGTCGGATGTGCCCCTTGTGGAGAATTTCTTGGATCTGACGCTTGATCTCCTCATTTTCTAGCAGAGAGTGGTGATAGATTGGCCCATTAGGTAGTTGTGCGTCAGGGGTCAGATCAATGGGATGCTTGACCTGACAGTGCATAGGTACCCTAGTAGGTGATGAGAAGATGTCTTTGTATTCTTCCACAACCTTATCTACTTGCTTCTGCTGCATGGATAGGCCGGTCATGGAGGCCATGGATGTGGCTACAACCTTTCACTCACTCTGAGAGAGAATCACAAAGAAGACAAACTTCCCGGTCTGAGAAATGACCTTCCTGCATTGCTTGGCAGAGATCGAGGAAATAAAACTATGTGGGACTACCTCAGGTATCCTGTACAATTTCCTGTTCAAAGTAATAATAACATTATGAGGCCTAGACTCATATACAACATGATGTTTCCATAAATAAGGTTGGCCCAAAAGAAAATCACAAACTTCAAGGGGAGAAACATCACACAATACCTCATCTTTGAATGGCTTGATGTCGTACGACAGGCAACATTGTTGGCTGACGTGAAGATCACTTCCTTGATGGAGCCATCTGATGGTGTAGGGATGCGGGTGCGATATTGCCGATAGGGATAGTTGCTTGATGACCTCTACTGAGATGAGGTTCTTCTGGCTACCGCTATTAACGATGAAGTGTAGCGGAGTTCCTTTTACCCACATTTGTGAATGAAAGAGGTGCTCGCCTTCCTCTGGCTCATAAGGTTCACCAAGATGGATCTTGGTGGTAGCAACGGTGGCACTAGGTTCCGCGTCAATGATCTATCTCCCCTTTTATGGTTCTGACTCAGAGTCAAAACTCGCATCTGATTCAGAGGCTTTTGCCTCAGCCACCAATGACTTCTTTGAGAGGAAATCAACAGTGTTATGCCAAGGGCTCTTATCTTTCTTCATCTTCCCATTGTCTTTTTTTGCTTGCGGCTTGGACTGGTTGTCCCGAGGTTTCCCATCTTTTCTTTTTCCTTTGTTCTATGGGTTGGGGCTGCCCTTGCCTTGCTTCTGTTGTGAAGGATTCACAGACCCAAACTGTCGCGTCTTTTGTTTCAGCTTATGCTCGATTTTGATGGCATATCGATAGGTCATGCCCAAGGATGAGATTTCCAAGAACTCCATTTACATTTGGATGTATCTATGAAAACCGTTCTGGTACTTGAGCACCAGATGTCACTCAGAATCTTTGATACCCATCTTGGTGCACAAGGTATGGAAGACATTAGTGAACTATGGCATTGTTTGGTCTCTTTCATGTCGCAGTGTGGTCCATCTTGTATACAAGTCATCATAACTTCCAATAGGGTAGTATTGTTCCTTAATAACATCCCTGGAGGAACCCCAAGTGGGTGCAACTACAAATAATGTGGATCCCTCTATTTTTTTTTTCTCACAGAAAGTCTTCCACCAATCTTTGACATGGGGGACGACCTTCAAGAGTGCAAATGTAATATTTTCTCTACCAGAAAATTTGTGGACAGAAAAATACCCTTCTAGAAGGTTTAACCATTTATCTATGGCATGTGCATCTATTTGACCTTCAAATATAGGAATATCAAAATTGATTTGTACCTTGAAGGGGGTGGCGCCTCTTCTTGAGGTGGATGTGTCGCTTGTCGATAGTCGTTGAAGGATTTGTGCAAATTTTTCCATCATCACGTTACTTTGTTGCTCAAGGGCTTCCTCGAGCAAAATTTTGAAAGGATATCTTGTCCCGTCATCTTTATTTTTTCCCACCATGGATGGTTTCTTGAGCATGCGAGCACAGTTGTCCTTAAGAGAAACAAGCTCGAGACCCAACTCTTTATAGCCTAACCATGTCGGGGACATGCATTAAAAAAAACGACAAGGAGCAGACCGCTCTGATACCACTGATCCAGATTTATGAGCAGAACAAAATGAAACCATAGATTTATAGTATTAACACAGAGGCATAGTGAACAATAACATATATAAAATAAAACTTGACTTCTATTAAATAATAAATATGTTGAAAACTATAAAATGCAGAGTGAAAACAAGCTTGCTAGAATGGTGGCAACTTATCTATGAGAAGAGATGTGACGGCTACACTAATTCGCAAGAAGATGATTACAATGAGGATTTGAAGGAATTTTTACAATAAACATGAATGCCAAAAACCTGGACATCCAAAAACCTAACCCTAGGAGATGAAGCGCCAAAATTCATGTGGGCCCCATTAGGGTAAGTTAGTACATAAACTTCCCGGGATCGTAACTTTTGCATACGATATCCGTTTAGGGCGCACAGTAGCTCGTTGGAAAGGTATTGAAGAAGAGATTAATTTAGAGGGATAAATCAAATCCCTTGGATCTCATTAAGCTTCCTAATCGCAAAAAATAATTGTTTAGGCCCTCAAAATGGCCTCGAAAGTCCAAGAGCCAAAAAACTACTAAAAATAGTAAGTTGCCAAAAAACTATTATGGACTAGTTGGACAAGGTGGGTGGCCACTGAGATCCTCCTGAATCAATCATTGGTGATGTAGCCCTATTCCAACTAACCTAGGATCTTGTATGTAGCTAATAAAATCCTAGGAGAAGTCTATAGTATATCTATATGGAGTAAATCTGGGTTCCAAAGAATCACCAATCCTCCAGCGATACCCTTAGCTTCCACCATATCTACCTCACAATTCTTCCATATCTCTTGGGAAATCCAAAGCATCAAGTCTCTATCACATTTGGTTTCTTGTATCATCAAGATGTTGGGTTTTTCTTGATTAATCCTTTTCCTTATAGTCATGTGCTTGGCTGGGAAATTATGACCTTTGATATTCCATGAAATAAATTTCATCTTAAACCTTTGGTTGGGAATGGAATATCTTTTCCGGTAGGTCTATTGCTTGCCTAGAGTCCACTAGAAGCACTCCTATTTCCTCTAATTTATTCTTTGATGATTTTCATCCTCTCTTTTTATCCTCCAATACGAATTTCTTTTGCACTTTTAGTTGGTTGGTTTTAACCTCAAGTTCTCCTAAGGTAGTCAGATTGTGGATCTAGCTTCCTCCATTTCCCTTTCCTTTTACCATATCCTTATGAATTTTCCTTAGTTGGATTTCTAAAATAGCACTCATATTCTTTTCTCCATGTAGTTCCAAAAATTACTGAATGTATATTTCTTGGTCTTCCTGTTCCATATCCTGCACTGCATTATCCCCCCCTAAATATTGATGGGATCCCTCCATGGTATTTTTCTCCTGTATCTCAATTTATTCCCCTTCTTTCTCTATATTGTGTTCTTATATAATGACCTTCTAATTGTAACATCCTCATTTATAATCCATGTTTTAGCGATGTGTAATTAAATATGATGTACGTCCATAGGCCCAGATATGTAATTTGTAAACATTTTATATGATTGTAATAATAAAATAAATGTGATGATGGTTGTGGGTGGAAACAGATAGAGTAATTGGGGGGCTAAGTTTCCACAAGAGAGGGGAATGCCTAAGAATGTCTAAGAGAAAGGTCCAAGTGGGGGTGGGGATTATTCATGGGTATTAGTTCCAACCCACTTTCCTAAAATTATTACTTTGAGTGAACCTTCTAATTTCCTTTTGAGTGTATGAGATCCCAATCAGTAAAAACATGTAAGAGGGTTTGGTGGGAAAAGTCACATCCCATAGTTATGAGAGCATGGGGGATAAGTACAATCAACCTTGGAGAATGTGAGTCAACTCTCATGGGTACAAGAAAAATTTGAGTGGCCATTGTGGGTAGTTTTTGCATGAATTTTTTGGACCAACAAGGAAGTGGAAAGCATTGGAGCTTGAAGGAAGACATAGTAAGTGTTGTGGGAATATTGTTGGAGCTCTTGTTGCATGAAGAAGCAAGTTGTTATTCATTTAGAGAGGGATATTTCTGTGTGAGTAATTTTCCCTTGAACAATGGTTGTTTTTTCAATTTTCTTAGGACAATTAGCATCCCTAGACTCCCCAACAATAGAGATTCTTATCCAACCTTGTGTTGGAGCCCTGGAGAGCAGTGGGAAGGCCTAAGGGACTATGTACAATGAAGGGGGATCCAAATTCCTTGGGTTTTATGGGTTGAGGGGAAGAGAGCTGGAGGATTGGGATAGCTGTTAGAAAACTAGTTGGATGTGGGAGTGAATTAGGATCTGAGAGAGACACCCTCTTTTGTGGAATCATATCCCCAACTCAGGGGTGATTTGTTGTTGATATTTGGAGCACCAAATCTATGGTTGGGAGGAACATCCATCCCATGTGGTCAGCTTCTCATCTTTTGTTAAAAGATAAGTGTTTTTATCTCTATTTATCAATTTTATTCATGGGATTTTATTGTTGTCACACGAACTCTATTGTATATGAGTTTTAATCAGTTGCAGATATATACTATTGTTGCAGATATATTGTTGCAGATATATGCTATTGTATATGAGTTTTAATCAGTTGCATTCATGTTGTAAATCATTTCTACTAGATGCATGCATTTTTTATTTGTTGTTAGAGTGCATTTAGTTCATGGTGTGAGAATTTTTTTTATGGATCAGGTAGTGGGGACACTACACTAACTCTTATGGATTTCCAAATATGAGTCAATTAGAGAGTCTTTGAGGTTTGTTGGATGTGAGGTTTATTCCTTGTTAGATCCCTCCTCGATCTCCTATGAGAGGGCCTAAAAGTTGTTCCCTATGAAATTAGCTTCCTGAATAGTGGTTTTGTTTTCCTTTCTTCATGATTTCCTTTTGTTTGGGACTTTCATAAAACCCTCTTAATCATGTTTCTCTCTTGGTTGATCTGGAGAATTTGTGGTATTCTTTGGGGAAGCTCGGAACAAGTGGCCATGTTTATGGCATTTCCTACACCTTAAGGGTATGTGTTCATAATCAAGAGTTTGGATTCAATCATTGTCTTAGTATGAAATGGTGACCGAGTCAGGAAGAGCTCCTGCTACATTCATATATATGCATATCCTAGTATAAGATGTGTATCGACCTATTTTTGTGAACTTTGAGACTTTCACAAAGGTTCCTAATGTATTTACCTATACTTCTAAAGTTTCTTTGTTTTAGAAATATTACGACAACAAGTGCATCTTGATCCATATTGGCGCCTCAATGAAGTTTTATTTTTCTAGTGAGAACTTTTCATACCAATACCTCAGATGCAATCCAACTGAGTTGAAGAAATATCGTCCTTCTTCAAAAAAACGTTATGTGTCCTCCATGAAGAAAAATATCATCATGAAAAAACCTTTGGATTCAAGTTTCAAATTCATTTGACCCTTGGTTTTCCATATGGTCTTCACCCACCCTATCAAACCTTTTTTTGAGGGCCATATGCCCATGAAATTTTCAATGATCGCACGGTCCTTCATATATTAGATATAGTTGTCGATCTACAGTGAAGTGACGTCATATCCTAGATTTTACTTGGCTTTATCCAACCATCCATTTTTCAACCTATGGTTCTCACACAGAGATTCTATTGCATCTCTGCAAGTTTTTCCATTAACATTGGGGTTCTTCCCTGTGCCCCCCATCTATGTCTTTGTCAAAATCAGGTCAGATTCACCCATGATCGCCTCCTTTTAAGATCTACCCTATGATAGGGCTTGCTACCCTGACTCCCCCATTGGCTCATGAGCCC
>JASDQU010013798.1:23378-35481 GCA_032191745.1 Picea mariana | reverse complement strand
TTATTTGTTGTTAGAGTGCATTTAGTTCATGGTATGAGAATTTTTTTTATGGATAAGGTAGTGGGGACACTACACTAACTCTTCTGGATTTCCAAATATGAGTCAATTAGAGAGTCTTTGAGGTTTGTTGGATGTGAGGTTTATTCCTTGTTAGATCCCTCCTCGATCTCCTATGAGAGGACCTAAAAGTTGTTCCCTATGAAATTAGCTTCCTAAATCGTGGTTTTGTTTTCCTTTCTTCATGATTTCTTTTTGTTTGGGACTTTCATAAAACCCTCTTAATCATGTTTCTCTCTTGGTTGATCTGGAGAATTTGTGGTATTCTTTGGGGAAGCCTGGAACAAGTGGCCATGTTTATGGAATTTCCTACACCTTAAGGGTATGTGTTCATAATCAAGAGTTTGGATTCAATCATTGTCTTAGTATGAAATGGTGACCGAGTCGGGAAGAGCTCCTGCTACATTCATATATATTCATATCCTAGTATAAGATGTGTATCGACCTATTTTTGTGAACTTTGAGACTTTCACAAAGGTTCCTAATGTATTTCCCTATACTTCTAAAGTATCTTTGTTTTAGAAATATTACGACAACAAGTGCATCTCAATCCATATTGGCGCCTCAATGAAGTTTTATTTTTCTAGTGAGAACTTTTCAGACCAATACCTCAGATGCAATCCAACTAAGTTGAAGAAATACCGTCCTTCTTCAAAAATACGTTATGTGTCCTCCATGAAGGAAAATATCATCATGAAAAAACCTTTGGATCCAAGTTTCAAATTCATTTGACCCTTGGTTTTCCATATGGTCTTCACCCACCCTATCAAACCTTTTTCTGAGGGCCATATGCCCATGAAATTTTCAATGATCGCACGGTCCTTCATATATTAGATATAGTTGTCGATCTACAGTGAAGTGACCTCATATCCTAGATTTTACTTGGCTTTATCCAACCATCCATTTTTCAACATATGGTTCTCACACAGAGATTCTATTGCATCTCTGCAAGTTTTGCTATTAACATTGGGGTTCTTCCCCGTGCCCCCATCTATGTCTTTGTCAAAATCGGGTCAAATTCACCCATGATCGCCTCCTTATAAGATCTACCCTATGACAAGGCTTGCTACCCCGGCTCCCCCATTGGCTCATGAGCCCCCTCCCCCTCATATTCTTTCATATATATTTTTATATAATCAAATCTCAAAAAAAAAACTTACCAAACTCTCCCCTGCTCCACATTCGATTTCCCATCATGTTCCATTAGCCGGCTTCTTTGTTATAAAATAAGTTGAATATGCTTGTGTATTTCTTGATATACAATATAAAATAGAGGAATATATTGATGATCTGATAATGGAATATAATGATGATGTACCAATTAATCTTTGTATGGAATAGAAAATATAAAGGATACATATTTTTTCTCGTGTGATTATATTGAATAAAAATATGGTGAGCCTTCTCCACTAGAGCTTAAAGATGATGAAGAGGCTCACCTCTCTCCTCCCTCTCATGATCTCATCATCCATTCTTGCATAATATTATATAAAATCTCTTAAAATCATACTTAGATGAGAAGTCTATTGTGGACTCGTTCAAATCTCATAAGAAAATTGGGAACAATAGCTCTATTGTTTGGAGGAAAATCGTTGAGGCAATCCCCTTGGTAGGGGAATGGACTGTATGGAAAGTGGGTAATAGAAAGAACCATGATGCCCTTTTCTTTCCAACAGATAAGATAGGCAGACCACTTCTTTCAGGCAAGATGAAGTGTTAGAATTGGTGAGGACCCGTGGGTGAAATCGGGTCTAGGTTATAATTAACTCTCAAGGGATTTGATCATTGAATTACATGATCAAGGCATCTTCTCTTTATGGAATTCCATAATGGAGGGTGAAAAATATATAGGAAGAAGCACATGGAAGTCGGTTCTCATCCTGGAGCTTCAGGGGAATCAAGAAGAGGATTGGAACATGTTCATTGATCTATTAAACTCAAATTTTATTCAACTTCGGGAAGAGGAAGACGATTCCCTTGTTTGGTCGAGGAATGAGAAATATAGAAACTACATAGTCAAGTTGGGTTACTTATCTTAGGAATAGGTTGCATTTGATGGGGAGAGAAAGTGGTGGTGGTCTTATGTGTGGAATATTCGTGTACCTTTAAAAGAGAAGATTCGATTTTGGATGGCTATTGAAAAAATGATGTTAACAAGGGACAATGGGATGAAAATATGGTGGATAGGTCCAAATAGATGTGATCTATGCAAGGGTGATTCAGAAATAGTGCAACATATTTTTATTAATTACCAATATGTGTGACAGGTAATGTCAGAGGTCTCAAAGCTTGTTAAATTACTAGGGCCATCTATGTCCGGTAATCTTCTCGATTGGATTAAATCCTAGAAAGAGGATCCTGCCACAAAACCTTTTCCCTCCCTCCATTTTTTTCTTTATATATTTCATGTGGTGGGTGCGCAATGTATGCATGTCTTAGGATGTGTCTATTTCAACTAAAACTATTTCTACTTTGGTTGTCAAATTATCCCAAGAATTTAGGTGTGAGGTTAAAGTTCCAAAACAAAACATTCTCACCATGCATTCCTTAGATAAATGTATGTCGTGGGGATATTTTGGAAGTGCTAGTCAAGGACACCCACCTGGATGCGGGGTTGGTATTGTTCTTTTTATTACCAAGTAACATTTTTTCAAAATCTAATACTCCTTGGGTAGAGGAAATAACACAAAAGCGGATCTTTTAGCATTATGGGATTTACTTTTCATGGTCACCTCCTTAAATCTAAGAAAAATTCAAATTCTGGTAGAATCCAAGTGATCCAGGTGGATATTGGTGGCCACCTACCTATTCCAACTGGCTCCTCTTATCAGTTTTTAGTTCAACACGTTCTTTTGTCCTTCTTTGTAATTGTGGGTTCTACACTTATAGGGTTGTCTGAAGACCTACACATCTTCCAGGTGGAGACTAGTGGCCACCCACCTAATCCAACTGGCTTATTTTGAAATTTTTCATGTCAGCACATCTTTATGTACTTCGAGGGCCGTTTTGGGGCCCTAAAAAGTGTTTTTTTGGAGTGCCACAATCAAACTATAGACCAAGTCAGAGTTTTATGGCATAATGCATACTTCTCGAAAATAACTTTCGAAGGGGCTATAACACTCCTAAAACGGAGATCGTATGCAAAAGTTACGACCCTGGGAAGCTAATGTACTAACTTACCCAAACAGGGCCCACATGACTTTTGGCGTTTCATCTCCTATGGTTAGGTTTTTGGATGTCTAGGGTTTTGGCATTCATGTTTATCATAAAAAGGCCTTCAGAGCCTCGTTGTAATCATCTTCTGGAGAATGAACATAGCCGTCACATCTCTTCTCAGAGATAAAGCTGCCACCATTCTAACAAGTCTTACACTATGTATTTTTACAGTCTCTTTACAATTCTTTCATTAATAGAAATCAAGTATTGTTGTATTTCTTTGTTTCTGGAAATTTTCATGAGAATTTCATTGTAATTTATCTTCTTCATTCCGTTCTAAAAATAATCGGGATCAGTGGTATCATAGCAGACTGCTCTTGATCGTTTTTCAGTGCATGTCCCCGACGAGGGCCGAGTATAGCCAGTTGGATCTCAAGCTTGTCTCTCTTGAGGAAAATCACTCTCGCACGCCCAAGAAACCCTCGATGGCGGAAGAAAATAAAAATGGCGAAGCAAAAGATTCTATTAACCTGTTGCTCGAGCAAGTTCTCATGTGACAGAGGGACGAAATGATGGAGAATTCTGCACACATCCTTCAACGCATGCCGATAGAAACAGGTGAATCTTCATCAAGCGGCCATTTTGGAGGAACCTCTTCCTTCAAGGTACAAGTTAATTTTGATATTCCCATATTTGAAGGTCAGATAGATGCAGATTCCCTAGAAAAATGGTTAGATCTATTAGAAGGTTATTTCTCTATTCACAATTTTCCCGATGGGTAAAATATCACCTTCGCACTCCTCAAGGCTCTCCCCCATGTCAAACATTGGTGGGAAACTTACTGGGAGCATAGTTCCACAGAGGAATCTGGAATATATGGGGCCAAGCCCACTTGGGATTTTTTTGTGGATGCGGTCAAGGAACAGTACTACCCTATTGATAACTATGAAGACCAGTACATGAGATGGACCACACTGCGGCAAGAGAAGAGCCAAACATTGTCGGAGTTCAAAAATACTTTCCATACCTTACACACCAAGCTAGGTATCAAAGACTCTGAGAGACATCTGGTTCTGAAATAACATGGGGCTCTGCATAGGTACATCCAAACCGAAATGGATTTCCTAAACATCTCATTATTGGGAGCTTCCTATCGATATGATGTCAAAATCAAGCAAAAATTTAGGCACTAGAACAAATGGGAATTCGGGTCTGCAAATCTACAACAACCAAAGCATGGTAAAGATGGCCCTAACCAACAACCTCTAGACAACCAGTCCAATACACATGACAAGAAAAGTAAAGGAAAGATGAAGAATGACACTGGGAAGTGGTGTGAATTCCATAAAATCCCTGGCACAACACCGATGAATGTCGCTCGAAACAGTCAATGGTGGTTGAGGTCAAAGACACAAAGCCGAACCATGATTCAAAATCCGATCCAAAAATTATTGAAAACAGACAGACCATCGACGCAGACCCCATTGTTACTGTCAAGGCCACAATAATTCAACCAGAAGAACCAGTAAATCCTGAAGAGGGGGGGCGCCTCTTCCATTCACAGATGTGGGTGAAGGGGACCATGTTGCATTTCATTGTTGATAATGATAGCCAAAAGAACCTCATCTCAGCTAAGGTCGTCAAACAGTTGGGTTTGTTGACAACACCACACCCACAACCATACAACATTGGGTGGATTCACCAAGGACGAGATCTTCGTATCAGCCAACAGTGTCTCATGTCCTATGGCATCCAGCCCTTCAAGGATGAGGTAGTGTGCGATGTTTCCCCTCTTGATGTTTGTGATGTTGTTTTGGGACAACCATATATATGGAAACTTCATGTTGTCTATGAGTCTAAAACTCGTAGTGTCATTATTACTCTGGGAGGTAAACTCTATAGGATACTAGAGGTAGTTCTGACTACTGCTCCACCAAAACAATGTCGCAAGGTAATCTCTCATACCTCAAAATTCATCCTCTTCGCGGTCTGTTCAAAAGATGCACAAAAGACCGCTACAACCACTGCATCCTCAACACCTTCTATCTAGCAAAAACAGATTATCGAAGAGAAATAAGATATTGTTTCTTCACCTACAATGGTGCCAACACAATGCCCCATTAAACCCAGAGACAATAGGTTGGTGGAACAGATTCAACCTCGCCAGCAACATATTTGTGACAGTCTTCCACAAACCAAACAACAAACTTCTCCAACAAGGCACGCAGCTCACCAAGATTCAGATTCAAAAAATGATTTCCCCTCTTCCCTGGGAACTCGACGCAATGAAGACCATTGCTTTCTAAGGGGGGAGGATTGATCCAGGTGGTTATTGGTGGCCACCCACCTATTCCAACTAGCTCCTCTTGTCAGTTTTTAATTCAACACGGTCTTATGTACTTCTTTGTAATTGTGGGTTCTACACTTCTAGGGTTGTTTGAATCCCTACACATCTTTCAGGTGGAGATTCGTGGTCGCCCACCTAATCCAACTAGCTTATTTTGGAATTTTTGTGTCAGCACATCTTTTTGTACTTCCAGAGTTGTTTTGGGGTCCTAAACAGTGTTTTTTTGGTGTGCCACAACAAAATTATAGATAGTGTCAAAGTTTGAAAGTGTAATGTGTATTTCTTGAAAATACCTTTCCAACCGGCTATCACACGCCTAAAACGGAGATCGTATGCAAAAGTTACGACCTCAGGAAGTTAATGTACTAACTTACCCAAACAAGGCCCACACGACTTTTGGAATTTCATCTCCTAGAGTTAGGTTTTTGGATGTCTATGGTTTTGGCATTCATGTTTATCATAAAAAGGCCTTCAGGGCCTCATTGTAATCATCGTATGGCGAATGAGCGTAGTCATCACATCTCTTCTCAGAGATAAAGCTGCCACCATTCTAACGATTCTTACACTCTGTATTTTTACAGTCTCTTTAAAATTCTTTCATTAATAGAAATCAAGTATTGTTGTATTTCTCTGTTTCTGGCAATTTTCATGAGTATTTCATTGTAATTTCTCTACTTCATTTCATTCCGAAAATAATCCAAATCACCAAGGTTGTAATCGAGTGGGTTAAAGGTCAAAATCAAATGCATGTGTTGAGACTCAAGACTCTGATGGACCAGATTCGCTTCTTCTTCTCATCTCTGGAATGGTTCTTAGTCAATAATATTTCCTAAGAACTAAACTCTTTGGTCAATGAACTATCTAAGGAGGTTCTCTCTCTAGATGCAGGAGCTTTCATTTCTCAGGAGTGTTTTGAAGGGAAGTTTTGCGAGGAATATAATTTCTTCCTATATTTTTTTCTTAAAACTCATAAGGTTTTTTTTAGTGTTTTAGTGAAAGTTTTTATGTAATGTTATTATATAGAGAAGACATTTAAATAAAGGTGGAATATCAATGAATAGTAATCAATGTGATGAATTGGAGAGTCCAGGGAGGGACCGCAATATGTATATTCTCTTTTTAATGAATATAACTTTTTCTTTCTTGGAAAAAAAACTCTCTTAAAATCAAAATTGTTATATAAAATATATGAAATCACTAAAACCAAATTATGAAATAAAGTATAATAAAAAAAAATGTGCGTGGTACTAAAAGACTCTAATAAACACAACATATATTTAAAAATATAAAAATATTATTAAGAAAGATCTCTTAAATTCAAAAGTATTAATTAAATTGTATATAAAATCAAAATTATAAAGTAAATTAGATCAAATAAAGATATTTTCACTCCCAATATAACACACAATTAATAATTTTGTATTATTAAATATAAATTTAAATCCATTTATTACTACTGTCATTTGTAATTTAGAAATATTCCCCTCGAATCTTTGGAATATTTGAGGGGAATATGAAAGTGTAGAAGTAAAGTTTTTTATTTTACATGGGTAGACCATTTTAGAAGCCAATTATAAAATATAATATCCTTTATACAAAGAAAAGTAATTCATTCTTGGGACACTTTGGGACCATAATCATCAAATGGGAAGGATTTTAATGATGGAATAATATTTATTAAATTCAAATAAAATAACAATAACTTATTTGTTTTAATTTACAATATAGTAGTGGGTGAGTGCACAAAGTTGGTGGATGATAAAGTGACAACGAGGTGGGCAGGAACGCTTACTTTTAGAAATGTGTACGTGTTCCTGGTGTTAGAGGTTCAGAAAACCTCAAACCTCCACTCAACATGCCACAAAGGCATGTTGTCAGGAGCGCGTGCGCACTCCTAAGAATACGTGTGCATTCCTAGGAACGTGCACGCGTTCCTATCGTGCCCTTTTTTAAGGGACCACAAGTATGATTTGTTCCCATTTTCACATATCGTGCCTCACGTTTTTCATTTCATTGAGCAAATAGAGAGGAGCAAACAACCAAGCAAAGACAAGATCTTGCCACTGTGTCCAACTCAAGCCGAGTATGCTTGATTTCTCTTATTTTTCTCCCACTCTAGTAATTTTTCACTTTTCATAAATGTGTGCTAAAAATATTTAAGATAATTCTTCACATGTCATGCACAATTATCCTCTTAGGTGACAAGCCATTAGAAGTGTTGTTTTTCACAATGTCTACATGCCCCTTTAGCAAATATTCCATGTCCTAAAAAATGCATGTTTCCAAGAGCTTTCAACTTCATCATTGTGTTGTATGTCTCGCTAAACTCTTCTCTAAACAACATCATAAGGTTCCTTCATTTCTTTAACCATGCTTACAAACTTTGCAAACGTTAGAAACACTCCCCTAGGGTCTTCATCCTTCAATGGAAATACTTGTATCCTGCTTGATGGTATAATCATTTTTTCTTCTATTATATTTTCTTCATCTATCAAATTGTTAGTTTTCACAATAGAAATTGGAAATCTATTATGAATATAAAATAATGCATGCATGTGAACATGATTATTTTGTTGTTTTTTTTTAATTTCTTAAAATATGTATTTGCATGTTTTTGTAATTTTCTATTTTAATTAAAACAAGTGACCTAATTTATATGTCATGCCTTATTAAATTGCAGCAGATATTATTAAGATGGAACCCAGAGACAATGAAAACCCCACAAAAGCACACTAAGGAACAGAAAACCCCAACCCACCACAACACCAAACATAAACACACAAATTTATGAGGGGTTGAGCACTTTCAGATCTCTTGTCCATGAATTAAGGGTACAAGAGAGCCTAGCCGAGTGTCTTTGGCCACTTCATTGGACACCATTGTATCTTCCATTGCAAGTGCCCAAGGTAAATTAACTACTATTTATGAATACATGGATAGGATGTTCGAGTATTATAGGACTGGACTCGATAGAAACCAATTTAGAGACTTGAATATTTCAAAACAAGATTTGATGTCTCTATTTATTGATCCTCGAGCTAGAGTACAACCACCTGTCAACAAGAAACACATTTGTATGGACCGATGCATCCACCCATAATTTCTTGAAAACTGGATGGTTAGGTGGTTCATGGTCTATGATAAACCTCCCTCCAATAACAATGAGGTGTCATTATATTTCTTGAGGAAATTATAGGAAAATTTTATTTTGGTTCACCATGTGAACTACTTCAACATTGGTGATTTCCTTGGGGTGGGTCAAGGGTCCACACAAGACCAATAGCATGGTTGGCATGATCTCATGATATGTACTCGTCCGTCTAGGAAAAGGGCTAACCCCCCTGCCCAACATCCTCCCATTTTAGAGGGCATGTAACAGACACATGTAGCTTTATCATCCTTGACTCATATTCTAGTGTAACATGGTAGTTTTGTTGTACTATATCGACAGAATGTGCATATTGGTGACATTGGCAGAGGGGCCATACCTTCAACCCCTAGAGAAAAGTGCAGCGAGTAGAGGCCACATGGACAGAGAAATCATTCATGTGAGCCTCACATATGCTCGAGTTGTAGGAAAACTTGTTATGGGCCTATGGAGGCCAGTGGACATCAAAGCTTCATGGGGGAGGTTAGTATCTTAACCATCTCTATGTTCTCCATCGTTATATATTTATATAGTATTATGTGTATTTATTTTGATATTTTATTGTATGATGTTTTCCAATTGCTACACCCCTATAGCAGACCATCTATGTTGATAGATGAATCAGTTTATGTCTCCACCATTGATGCAGCAGTAGAGGAAGCCTGATCATTCGATGTACCTCATACACATGTATGTGTCACATTTGATAAATTCACCATAGTGATTTATTTATTTTCTCGCATCCTCAAATATAATTTTCTTGTGTTTCTACATGTTGCAGTACCAGATAGTGTCGAGCAATGTCTACTTGGGATGGACAAGTCACCCGCTTCATAGGTGTCATGTGTTGAGCTAAGTATCATTTAAATATCAAATTTGTTGCATTTATGTTGTTGAATTTTACTATTTGGTACTAATAAAAATATTATTAATATGTATGTAGATTGTTGATATTTTCTCCAGTTATAGTACTAGTCCAATCCTTGGTCACACTACCACGGCTTTTGGGTTACCTGTTTCCAGAACAAGGGTTATTCCATCTCCTGTACATCTTTTGGGAGTTCATCGCCGCTCACCCCCACCATATTTCATATTCTATGCATCCTTAGTGGTTGCACCCATAGGCCACCCATCAGCACCACCTCTTCCATCACATACATCCACAATGGATTCACTTGTACATCACCCACCCCCACCACCATTTCCATCTATGCCATCCACCAAGGCTTCCACAATAGATGTTTCCTTGGAGCATGTTTTACAATCAAGCGCTCCACCTACTAGCGACTCTCCACCGTTGCCTGAGTTATTCACCATGAGATAATGTGTTGATGATCATTTTTTATGTATCATGAATGGAAATGATTATATGTACATTTGTTTAAATTTCATGATTTGAACCTTGTAACTGGCATAGGGTGGAATCGCTAAGAGATTAAGGTCGCGAAGGAGGGTGACACCCTCGCAATTTTCAGTACCATTTGCAGTGTGTTTTCTTATGTCGAATTACAAAGTGTCATTTTGTAAATCTTTTAATTCATTGTGGAAAAAAACTTATAACAATGTTTTTTCTTTGTCTAGTCTACAGAGCGATGAACCACACCTAAGTGAAAAACCACTCGAGGTACTTCTTAGAGAAAGAGAAGAAAGATCGATTTTTGGGATGCTCCTGAGGGTGGCAAGGATGGCAGTGGTCAATGAGTGACCAATGACTGCCATTTTGTATCTAGACCACCATATGGTAGTTTTTTTTTATGTTAGGGCACTTGTTGTCGTCTTGTATATTGGGCATGATGTGCCATTTTGTAAAAAATGTAGAGTTTAGACAATGTTGAACACACACACTTCATGGCACATTTTTTATGAATCTCATTGTTTGTTTATTTTATGTTGATGAATGTATGAATTTCAAAGTGTTTCGATTTCCACTCTTTTCTGTTACATATGAAATTGCAAGAAATAAATATAATCTAAATGGATTTAAAGAAATCTATTCTCAAAAGATAACTCTCAGAAACAATAAATAGAAACAACTCTGTATCTTTATTCTTCTAAGAACTAATTCCACATAAAAATATCGCTACAAGGATATTCCTAGGAAACATAGATTTACACTGTTTTATAAAGGGAGAAACCTACATTAACATCGTGAACATGAACAGAATAATCAATGAGATGAAATTAATGCACACTTTGGGATTATGGATAGCTTTGGGATAATGAAGACATGATGAGAAGATGAAATGTCAAACTCAAAACCTCCTATAACCTTCAATTTAAGATCTCTTTGTATGATTTTGGAGGTAATTTTAAAATGCATATATCACTAATCAAAATCATGTTAGTCTTTTGAGTTCATGACATACATAAAAGATAAGTTGAATATTGTTTTTCAAAAGTTGGAAGGAGAAACTCATACATCGAAAGAGAGAAGGATCATTTAATGCATCAATATAGAATCAATGTAGATTTTGATGAGTTTGTAGATTCAATAACTTACATTTAACTAATAGAAACTACAATTACGTTTACAATATTCAATAAATCCACTTATTATAGGAGATGTTTGTTGAAGACTATACAAAGATATTTTAGGTTCTAGCAACTATTTCACAAAATTTGGATAGACTTATGAAATTTTAATGAAATGAAATAAATTTTATCTCAATTTGGTTGAGTATTCAATTACATTTGGAGTGTATTATTGCACTAATCATTGTAATAATTTGATTAATTTGATTAATTAATTTTTAAAGTGTTAAGAAAGTCTAGGTAAGTAAAAATAGTTCATTTTTTCTAAAGTGATTATAAATACTTGTGTTACTCATTAATGAATCTCTTACGGTGGAAAAGATTGCTAAGTGCTAAATCCATATGAAATTAATGGTTCTCAAGGACCTAAATTTGACGAAATACTAAAGGCCCATCCTAGTTAAGAATCTAGGAACCAATAATAAGAATCATGTAGGCTATTCCCAAAAAGAATATGTAATTACTCCTTCAATCAACTCTTCTTACACCTTCACAAAGAAGTATACAATGGCATGACTAGGAGGAAAGAGATACAATGACATGACTAGAAGCATTATTTCTTGGGAGGTTGGCTAAGTAGAGAGGGAATGGATGCTAAGGAATTTCATAAGAAGTGTAAACAATCAAATCAACTAGATTCCTTGCATGGGCTTAATATATCATTTTTTTTATAAGATTTCATTATTTTGTGACTATTTTATAGAACTTATTATCATTAATTTATTTAGTTTTATTTAATTTGTCTTTTTTGTGCATAATATCAACATATTTTAAAAGATAATTGAGATTTTATCAATTAAATGGTATACAATGTTGAAATTATTTAAAATAAGACTCATGATCCCATCAACAAGTTGAGCACT
>JASDQU010013797.1:397803-418683 GCA_032191745.1 Picea mariana | reverse complement strand
CTTCGAAATATCTTTTAAACTGATGGGCAAGATAGCACTTAGTTGTATCATTTATCAGCTCGCTAAAGGGGAGTTCTCGATACAGTAACGTTGATTCTGGTATCACCGTTGAATGAGTTCGAGTGGGATTTAACATTCAACCGAATTAATTGCGTGGATCTGCCTTTGATATAATCAATAATTTTCCCAAACCATTATAACACAATGTATTGAGCACGATTCGCACCGTTAACAGTGTTTTGGATCCATTTGAAGTTCTGCCATTGTGTCAGGGTTCCTTCATTTGCACTCTGGCCTGTGAGAATGGTTCCTTCATTTGGAATTTGATCTATAATTCCTTCCCCATTTGTGTCAAAACCAATAGCTGCCAGCTATTGCTGCACCCACATTTGCATTGGATTCTCTCACAATATCAAATTTGATAATCCACAGAGCTCTTCCATTAATTGGGCCACGAATTTCCCTCGACTGATGCAATCCGTAATCTAATTCGAACACAGAGGCAGGTTGACCAGACCTCCATGTGTCAAGGAAAGCACAGTACTTGGCCTTCCCATGGCATACATTCGTCGCCCCGGATCTGCTTGAAATTCTGTCGTTGAATCCGTGTCTCTCACGGTCTGTGACATCTTGACTGGGCAACTGGAGCATATCCCACACGTATTGCCATTCTATGTCGTTTACGTTAATTGCTCTTCTAAACTTTGTTTGACGCGTAGTGTACTTGTATCACTTGACTACTCCTGGGCTTGAGCGGCTTCGAAATGACTTAAGGCCAATAGGGTTTGTTCGTATGGCGGACGAGGTTGAACCCATGACTTTTGCAAATAGAAACAATGACTTTTGCAAATAGAAACAATGGTGGCTGACACTGTAACTCATGATGGGCTGGTTGCATGCAGTTTGGCTAATCGGCCGGTGATTACATGCGTGCTGGTTTCATGCAGTTTCGCTAATCGGCTGKTGATTACATGCGTGGAAGGTTATAGCGCTGATCTCAATTTTTTTAGACAGTTAAAACAACAACACCCAATATCATAGATCAGTGTCTTTTTAAGGAAATACGAAATGCTGAAGAGTCTTCTTCATCTGCTTTACAAAATATGTAAAAGTTGATATTGTGATGATGGGAGCATGGCATGGCATGTTGCTAGTTGCATTGTAACTCAAGATGGKGCTAGTTGCATGTAATTTAGCTTAGTATTTCAGTTGGTGGTTACAGGCGTGGAAGGTTATAGCATTATGTATATAATGTATATTTGGAGCATAGGGCTAAGGGATTACTGGCGACAATTGTGGAATATTGTGGGAGCGAATAGCGAATAGGGTTTGTTCATATGGAAAATGAGGTTGGACACATGACTTTTGCAAACCAAGCACATTGTAACTCATGATGGGGCTGGTTTCATGCAATTTGGCTTAATATTTTATTTGGTGGTTACATGCATGGAAGGTTATAGCCTCAATCTCAAAGTTTGTAAAGAGTTAAAAGAAATAACACCCAATACCATTTGTTATTTTGGCAAAATGTGATCACATGCATGTGGGGGTTTCATCTTGTGATTGGAGTATGGTTTGGCATGTGACTATGATCTATATATATTTAGAGCATAGGGCTAAGAGGTTAAAGATGATAGTTGTGAAATTGTGTTGGAGTGAACAATGAATGGGGAATAAGCATGCTATTTGATAGGGCCAAGAGTCTTTAACATTTATATAATAACATAGAAGCTATTAGGGTAGGATGCATGATGACATGTGGAAAGGGACTAAAATGACTTAGTTCATAAAGATGATTGTCCTATGTAGGGTAAGGTATAATGGTATGATTATGAACAAAGACATGAGAAAATGAAGCTGAGTGGTAAAGCCATAGGCATGAATGAGCCAAGCTCAGTCGCCACATCAACTTCACCAAGTAATAATTTCATAAATTGTTGAAGTATTTTGTTGGCACACTTGGTCAAGGGCCAACATATTTTATGAATCAACCTGCATTGTGCCACATGTACTATCATCTTGGAACCACAACTTGTCACATGCACATCATGAACACATGGAAACCATATCTTTAATTTGTTCATTGTTAGTCATTGCAAAGTGCAATCTTTTCATCAAATTCAAAGACCTCCTATGCGGTGGACACCTCATAATGACATCAAGATAGCTAGAGACCTAGATTGAGGATGAAAAACTCAAGGATTTAGAAAGGAAACTCAATGAGGGGGATTGAATCTTATTCAAAAAGAATTTTTAATAAGGGGTAGCCTAGCGATGCTTTGTTGGCTTATCCATATTGACCCAAAATGTTCTCAACATATGCCAACCAAAAAGATGCATTGCTTATAGCAACATGAAAGATAAATATTGGCTTTGGCTTTGTGTATCAATGTCTCTAGATATATGGAACACAAGTTGATTCATGGAAAGTTGGTCAAATATCCATGAATGTAATCAAGTGAAATAACATATAAAAATGAGGGGGTGAAGAATGGGAAAGAAAAGAAGATAACGAATATACTTTGCAGCCCTACTACATCAAGAGGAGTCCTTTTAGATGCGAGTATAAAAATTCAATAGAAAGAGACTTGTAAAACAAACCATTATGCAATTGCTTCATGTTCTTTGTAACATTGGCGCCAAGTTTAACCAACATAGTTAGTGACAATTTATGAGATACAATCTTCTAGCATTTTCATCATTGATTCACCTTAAGTCCAAGTGAATGGAACTCATAAAGCTCATCTAAAGAAAATGCGTATGGAACAAAATTTGAAGAAAATCAAACTAGAACTATAGAATGAAAACAAACAAGAAACCAAAACTTAAGAAAAATTGAAAGCCAGGCAAATTGAAGAAGCAAAAGATTGAAGAAGCAAAAGATCTGAGATCAAAACCAAAAGTGAACCCAGATGAAGAAAATAAAAAACAAAGCAAGAATTAGAAGATATATATATATATATATATATATATAAACATAACTTTTTTTAATGTGATTTTCATTTATATCCAAAATATGGTGGGGGAGAAGGTAGTGATTAGTTTCAAGGAAAATGACACTTGGCATAGATGAATGCATATGTATCCCTACATGAAATATTGATGGCATGGCGATGATCATGCAAGGAAGACCACCCAACCTTCCAACCAACAAAGCAGTGTGGGGAATGGTGATGGGTTATCAAGATCCAAAAGTACTAGCCTCCATTCTTCAAAATCAACACTACATATCGCATTAGAGTCATTCAAATGATCATGAAATTTAGGGTTCAGGGTCAAGGTTCTAATGCAAGATTTGAGTATGGGTTGTAGCATGGGGGTGCAATCATGGGATTTAGAATTGAAATAGTGTGATTATTCTTCTCTTGTATCATCAAAGGCAATCCTTTTGCAATCACCAATCCCCTCCATGAGATGATCATCACCAAAAGTAGAATATTGGTCACCAATATCTCAACGGGTTGGGGCATCTCAAAAGAATGATTATACTTTGAAGGGAATAGATGGAATATTATCATTGCAATGGAGGCTAGTTGTATGTAAATTCTAGTGGATTGTGAATGGGTTTTTGTATATTTTAACCTTGTACAATATTTTATTGCAAACAAATTTTCAATAAAAGAATAGAAAAGATACAATAAAAAATACACACATTACACACATATTTTTCACCTGGAAACCCAAACCGGGAAAACTAGCATATTCTATATTCATTCACATCATACATTGTTTACAATACAATATACATATAGGAGCCAACGACATTCAAAACCCTAAACCAATGAACTGGATTAGTCAACAACCCTAATTCCTTAACCGGAAATAGAAACCCATCGGTGAAAAACCATGTGCCGAAAAATTGCCCATAAATGGACATCAAAATCGAGGACCGCTCAAAAATGGACACGAAAATTGAGGCAATTTTTTTTTTGGGGGGGGGGCGGTGTCCCCGAACCCCCACACAGGGGGGCTCCTCCCCCCCTACACACTTGGTGCAACGTAGACACTCATTCTAGTTGTGCAAAGAATATAACACATATCCAACATTCTCCCACTTGTTGTTTTCTTTGCATATAGGGGGTTACAAGGTTACATAGTCAACAATCCAGGGCAACAATGCCCATAGATCCGCTACACCAAGAGAAATTCTTAGTGCTCATAGATTTTGTTAATGAATATGCAACATTCTTCAAAGTGTCCACCTTCATCAACAACACCTTCTTTTCTTCAACCATGTCTCTCACAAAGTGATATTGAACATCAATATGTTTTGTCTTTGAATGATAAGTCGGGTTCTTCGCTAGAAAAATTGTACTCTGACTCACAATATATCCTTATAGCTTGTTGTACCAACCCAATACATGAACACAATCTTTGTAACCATACTTCTTCCTTGCTTGCATGAGTGGATTCCATGTATTCATCTTTTGTAGTTGAAAATGCCACTACAGACTGTCTTTTGCTCATCCAACTGATTGTTCCTCCAAACAGGTTAACACATACCCGCTTGTAGATCTCCTACAATCCAGATCTCTAGCCCATTCTACATCCACAAATCCATGTATGTCCAACACTCTTTCCAATCCTGGTCTTCCTTGGTAGCACAATCCATAGCTAGCAGTGCCACACAAATACTTGAAAACCCTCTTTATTGCTTTCCAATGCTCCTTCCCTAATTTTGACATATACCTGCTCAAAACTCCCACTGCATGTGTAATGTTTGGTCTAGTATAGACCATTGCATACATCAAACTGCCAACCACACTCGCATATGGAACATGAGACATGTCCTCCTCATCTTCCTGTGTTTTGGTACACTGATCCACAGATAACTTTACACCTACAAGAAAAGGGAACGTTATCGCACAATCTTTACTTGCCCAAATCCTAAAGGCAAGTAAGCCTAGATTGACGTAACACAGAGGTAGTCCTATCACTTTCACCCCAATGGGATACCTCTTTCTATTTAGGAGGAGAATAAACCCACTCTAAGGGAGATGTCCCAAGACCTAGTTGGTTCATGAAGGGTAAAAAGACCAGGTAAAACCACCCCTCTCTCTAGGTCACTCGAGGAAATAAATCACTTGGTAAAGTTAAAGGGGGGGGAAGGAAACGTAAATGAATGGTACCTTCCCTTTACCAATGAAATGTAAAAAATTAGCAGTAATCAATGATATTGAGGTTTCAAATTAGTGACTTCAGTAGAGTAATATGCTACTTAAACACTTAAAAGATAAAATGTATAGCACTAGTAATATATCTAGAAATTGTAAGGTATGATGAAAAAAATGATATAAACACTTTGCAATTTGATAATACTTTGTCACCCACAATTTCAATATTTAGAACAAGTCAATAAGTGACTTCAATAGGCTGTCAAAACACTTGCAACAATGGTAAAATGATAATTATGACAAAAGCAAAACCACTTCAAAAAGTACTTAAATTAGGCATTTTAAACAAACACTTTAGCATGCAATGATAGTAATTTTCCTAGTACAAGTGTTGGGTGGTTTTATAGAGAGTTTGAGGGCTGTTAAGGGGCTGCAATGATGGCTGTAACAGTAGTTACAATAACAACAACAACCTCCAACAACTTCAGAAATTTGCACCTAGAACACTAGCAAAAGGAAGACTAAAGCCTTGGGATAATAACACCTAGGAAAATGCAAATTTTTGGGTTAGTTTTAGGGGTTAGTATGTTGATTAAGGCTGCTAAATAAGGGTTGTAACAACAATTATAACAGTGGTAATATTGCAGTTAGTGTTAGTGAAACTTTCAATAAGATGTGTTGAAAGTTTGTTCGGTCTTAGTCATCCACAAGAGTGTAAAAGCGCAGTGCCTTTTAGGGATTATGGAGTCAATAATAGTAACAATATCACTTGGGAAATAAAATAATTATAATGGTTATCTAATGGAAGAAGTAAATGCAACAGGTTTTGGCACTTCAAGGCCTCAAGCATTTTCCCCTTTTTAAGGCAGGTTTTGCTAGAGAGTAGACACTTCTAGGCCCTAGCGTACCTTCCTTCCTTAACTTTCGAAAGACAATTTAATTGGTGACAAGAATGAGGTTACTAGAGAGCTAGCACTTTAGGGCTCTAATAATCACTTCCAATAAAAATGTATAATTGGCAAGATCAAGATAGTATAATAGTTATAGAGAGAAAAAATCATTTGTTGTTTCTCCCCTAGGGTTTAAACAAGAAGTTTCATAATCTTAGACATGAAACAAGTAAATTTTACCACAAACATCCATAGCATGAATAAAAATGAAGATTTTCCACTTACTTCACCAAGAATAATCAATTCAAACACTAGTTGAAGACCATTCCACCATGAAAAATGCCAAAATACACCACCATAAAGCTCTCCCAAGAGGTGGGCACTAGTTATTTCAGCCAATAACTATTAAAGAGGGAGAAAATTTTAGACCACCACTTGTGTGTGATGAGTTATCATAAAAAATGAATGTACTTTTTGTTTATTTATACAAAACTTGACCTTAATTACGTTTTTGGTCAGAAAATTAGGGCAGACCTCGCCAATTTCTTACAAAAATTAAATTTGGACAAAATAAAATCAATTTTCATTTAAAGACCCTCCTAAGGGTGATTTTATGCATTTCTAGGGTGACATTGGACCTCCATCATGGAACGTTGGGCATAGGAATTGAAACATTGGGACACCAAAATCCAAAATCCCTGCTCACATGTGCCAATAACCTCATGACTTCCCCCAAGGTAACAACCACAACAAGTAGATGACATCCAAGGATGCATGGGTGATGTCCAAGGCCTCCAAAGGACAACGCTCAAGTGGGAAGAGCATGATCCCCTAGGTCTAGGTCCACCAAAGTGATTCCAAAGGCAACATCCTTCTTCTTCGTGGAAGAATCCCTCCATCTCTCTCTTGCCCCATGGCAGGGGTTTCAATGCCCATTTATAGGATTTGAACCCTCATGAAGGTTTGAGATGATCATTCCCTCATGCAAACATGTTCACTGGGAAGGGTCCTGCAAAGAAAACAAGTATGCCCTCTACGGGTCCATAAGTCACAAGGATCATAGCATGTAAATCACATTTAATAATTAAATCACCCGAACATGTGCATCAAAACCTCCCTTAACCCCCAAAAAATGTTCAAAGACATTATGAAATTTGACAAGTTTAGATTTGGAGAGGGTCTCAGGGTGTCCTATTGGGATAATCCCCCTTAGGTTTTGGGTGTTTCCCAGGTGGAATCTGGTCCAAGTCATGCAAGTGTATGAGGTGGCATGGGATAAATATTTGGGCATGGCGTGTATGTGATAACACGAAAATGTAGATTCTTACATTTGGGTTCCTTTGTGGAGGGTGAGCTACACCTTTTCATGGATGCAATTGTTTCCTAGCCCATTTATTGCTATTTATTCTTATCTTTCTTTCTTTTGATCTTTTCTCTTGTGCTACAAGGGAATAGTTGAGGGACATTGTCCTAGCTTGGTGACCAGATGCGGTAATGTCATCCACAAATCAGTTCACAGAAATGAGAAGGTTGGCTCGTGATGAGACACCCTTTATCTTGGCTAAGCAACCAAGAGCCATTACCCTGACTTGGTGACCAAATAGGTGGTAATGTCATACCACTACATTTCCATGGTTGTAATACGTTGGATCGTGATGCAAACTCCTATTCATCAACTAATACCTTGAGTGTTCATGTTATCTTATGGGTCCCCTTTTCTTACTGGGAATATTTTCATTGCTTTCTCAGGGATCCCTAGGTGAAGCATCTCAAAGGTTTCAAAATTTACTTTTAAATATTTCGAACTACTTTTACCCTCCAAGCCTTTAGCCCTTTCTTCCCACGAGATAAGGTACAACCTTTCCTAGTGTAGCCAATCCCATCTCCCAAAATATGGGTAGATGGAAGGTGGTGAGTATGTAGGGAAAAGATGATGTCTCTTCAAAGATCCACCCAGTAGCAACCCAACCTAAAGGGAAATCAAATTACTAGGGTATCGTGTCATGCTCCTAGGTTTAAACAAGGCAAAGAACATAATTTCCTAGAAAACATCATGAAATGAAGAAGGATTCAATACAACATGTTCAATTTCTTCAAATATTGGAATGATACATATCGTGATACCCAGACTCATTACCTCATGGAGCAAGACCCATTGCCACTTCAATACCAGGCTAGTGTGATGGACGTTGATGTTGGCAATATGTGGATTGTACTTGAAGAAAAGAGCCCCACCCTGGGGCTATTCTTAGGTCATTAGGATCTTAGCACTCCATGTCTAGAACCCATCAGACTTGAGACATGATCTCCTTGTTTATCCCTAGGATAGGGGATAATATCTAGCTCCAACTCGAGGACATGTGTTCACTGTAGAGCACATGAGAACCTCAACATCTCTGGTATGACATGTGCTTGCTAAATCTCAACAAAAGATATTAGTAACATCTAGGGTGGTGATATCACCCCTTTTCCATATATGATGTCGAAATAAAATAATTACTAATCTAACATATGATCATGAGCATACATATATACAAATAAAGAAAAGCAAATATGAAAATGAAACTACAACGATACTAATATGAAATGCAATGGTATGTATAATGGATGTGAATTCCTACCTACCTCTACTTACCTATTGGTTGAATCTTAGATGTAGTCAAATAACCAATGAAACCATCCTAGCAATATCTCATAATACCTACTGTTAATATTATGGTAGCTTCGGGAGGTATGAACCTCTATTGTGACCTATGACGAGATTAGAATACTCTGGAAGGAAGCAAAGAAATGAAGAAAACCCTAGATAGGTTGTCGGCTAAAGAAATATATTTAATATGAATTTATTAAAACCCAGAAGGAGAAGTCAGCCCCAGTTAAACTGCCCAGACTACTATAAATACAGGGCGCTAGTTCTCATTATTCTCATCTCAGCAGTTGCAGAGTGAACTGGATCTGCGCAGGTGCAGTTGCAGCTTGTGCACAAGTTTCTGGGAAGGTGTGCGCTAGCCTCTGGGTGGGATTATCTGATCAGCTTAGGTTCTATTCTTTATTGGTGCATTAACATCTCTTGGCTATTGGATTGCTACCAGGATTCTCTTCTCTGTCAAGGTCAAGGCGCTTGGAGGGTGGCTTCGGCCTGTGGTTGGGTGACGAGGGTATCGTCAATGGAAAAACGAGCACAATATTCTATATTCTAACAGGTTATGGGCCCACACCCCCTTCAATCAGCCTAAAATGGTGGATGGAAGCATAGCCGCTAGATATTGAGCTCTTTGAGGAACTACCGCTAGGGTTACTAGCAGGAGCAGCTTCCAAAAACACTGCAGCTAAGGTTACTAGCAGAAGCAGTTACAGAAACCCTAAATCTTTGATCCAACACCTTGTGATGGAGCATATCGCCCAAGAAGAAGATATTCAGATGCGCCCTAACTCAGCGCACCTCTTGGCTCTCTCAGAAGACAGAAATGACAAAGTTGAAGTTTTGGATCAAGGCATGACTAGTTACCAGTCAACCAAAGACATGTGTGAAACAATCAGTCTTTTACACTACTCAACAATTACCGGGACAATTGAAGATGATATGTGGATAATCGATAGTGGAGCCTCCAGGCACATGATGGGAGATCAATCTAGACTCTCAAATCTAAATGAGAGAAAGACATCGTACAAAGTGGATCTTGGAGACAAAAGCACTTACCCCGTCAAAGGATTTGGACAATCCTCCGTCAAGTTGGAATCGGGTAATCATGTTCACTTAAGCAATGTTTTATATGTACCTGGTTTAGAAAAGAATATTGTATCAATATCATGTTTAGAATACAAAGGAAATATAATAGCCTTCATGGATGGAAAGGTGTTATCATGGCATAAGAATTCTAACATAGAAGATTCTAGGGTTATTGGAAGTCGTGAAGGTAATCTGTATAAACTACTAGAACGAAATGAAGAAGCTCTAGTACATGATGAAGTCAACCCTAATGAGATTTGTCATAGAAGGTACGCTCATATCAATTATCAAGCATTACCTTTCCTCAGAAAAATGGTTGAAGGAATACCATAATTGAAATCGACACATGAAGGAATTTGCAAAGGATGTTCTCGTGGGAAGAATATCAAGAAAACATTCCCAAGCAACAACAACAGATCCAAGGAAATCCTAGATCTAATACACTCAGATGTTTGTGGTCCAATGCTAGTCAGATATCTAGGAGGATCTCTCTACTACATAATCTTCATAGATGACTATTCAAGAAAGACGTGGTTGTACCTACTGAAATCAAAAGACGAAGTATTCAGCAGGTTCTAAGAATTCAAGGCATAAATAGAAAACCTTACGAACAAGAAGATCAAGACATTAAGAACAGATAATGGAGGAGAATACACCTCAAAGGAGTTCGTTGCATTCTACAAATTGGAAGGGATTAGGAGGGAGTTGATTGTTCCTCATAATTCTTAACAAAATGGTGTAGCAGAAAGAAAGAACAAATCTATCGAAGAAATGGTAAAATCCTTATTGAACGATCAAGGTCTATCCATGTTTCTATGGGGAGAAGCAACAATGACGAAAATATATGTACATAACAGAATCCATCATCGCATATTGAAGGACATGACACTAGAAGAAGCATTCTCAGGTAAGAAACCTAACGTAGAAAATCTAAGAATATTTGGATGTCCAGTTTACTCTCCTATTCCCAAAGATAAAAGGAATAAACTAGAACCCTCAGGAAAGAAGGGGATATTCGTGGGATATAGTGATTCATCCAAAGACTATAGAATATATATTCTAGAACAACACAAGATAGAAGTTAGCAGAGATGTAACATTCAATGAAAAGATGGCCTTCATGAAATCCATCGAAGAAATTATAGAAGAAGAGGAACTTGAAGAACCAAATGAAGAAAACACAGAAAACAAAGATAATGAAAAGGATTAACCTGATCATCCTATGTAACCAGGTCAGAAAATTGATTCATATATCATACCAAAAACCAAGAAGCGACCAGCTTGGCTTGAAGATACATTACAAGATGAAGAAATAATCAAGGTTCTAAAAGGAACATCCAGAAAGAGTAAAAGATCGAAAAGATTCTCAAGTTATGCAAAATACATGACGAAACTTCTAGATGAAGAACCTACTACATTTGACTAAGTAGTCCAAAAGGGACAATGGAAAGAAGCTATGGTGGAAGAACATCAATCCATTATGAAAAATGAAGTATGGGAAATTGTATCCAGACCTAAAGAAAAATCAGTGGTAACCTCAAAATGGGTATACAAGATCAAACATGCAGTAAACGGAAGCGTGGATAAATATAAGGCAAGATTCATGGCCAGAGGGTTCTCCCAGAAGGAGGGAGAAGATTATGATGAAACCTTTGCTCCGGTGGCAAGGTATACCTCCATCAGATCTATCATATCTCTTGGCACTTCCATGGGATGGAATCTACAGCAGATGGATGTAAAGACAACCTTCCTCAATGGAGCTATTGAAGAAGAAGTGTATATTGAACAACCTCAAGGATTCGAGGTACATTCCAGAGACACTCACGTTTCCATATTGAAGAAATCTCTATATGGACTCAAGCAAGATTCATGGGCTTGGTACGCCAGAATGGACAACTATCTAACAAGACTTGGTTTCTCCAAGAGTCATGCAGATCCAAACCTTTATTCCAAAGTCGTGGATAACACACCTGTGATTCTACTTGTTGGCGACAGAAGTCACTCCTGGATTGCTAGCAGGAGCAGAGCCCGATGCCCATCAGTTTTATGTCACAGTGGTTTATAGATGGGGTGACCGAATGGAAGCCAACTCAAAACAATATTGTTCCAACTCCGAAACTAGGCTAGGCATGCATGGGTGAGTGAGGTCTTATATAAACTTCAGACTGTGAGTTGTAGTATATGGTGAAACAGGTAGAAGACTTATATAAGAGAAAAGAAGGGGTCTGGTACTAACATCGAGTTACTAACAGACTGTATAAGAAGACGTTCGAAGGCAATATTATCTTACATTCAAACGCAAATCCATGGAATGCATTCATACATCAATGAACCTTTCATCATGACACAACTACAATAATTCGCGAGAATTAGTCAATCACGAACTCTCTGGTATGAGAAGAAAACATAGACAAGCTAGGAAAACTATTTGTCATAAAACAAGAAATCTCAAATACAAATGCATACCCAGAAAACTAGAATATCTGCTAAAACTTTACAGTAGGGATCTCTGCTCTACCATCGATAGATACAAAAATGGCGAAAACGCCTACATATACTCAAAACAATCATAGAAACAAAATCGAGACGTTGCATTAAGAGCTTTGCGTCTGCATGGCTTCTGACAATCTGCACCCACAGTCTCTGAGGGATCGTGCACCTGTGGCAGACGCAACCGGACTTCTGACAGTTCTGCAGGTGAATCGATGTGTTCTTAATTCATTGCTGGACTCTCCCATTATGGCGGAGAAGATGTCTAACCACCACCAACTACCTTAATAACTGCTTCATTGGAATTGAGAATGGATCGGTTGACTCGACACCTTTGCGACGTGGAAGACCCTTTGCGCTGCCACCTGGATTAACTGAACGGCCTGATGAATGGGCGTGGAGGCCAGTACGAAGGACGGGGTGCAAGATGGGAGTGGTGAAAGGGGAAGACACGCGGTGGGAGACAATAAGCGAAAGGAGATGAGATATGATGGGAACGCTTCAATGAGAGGCTGACGTGGAAAGGAGCGGGACACACAGTAGGTGGTGAGTGAATGATGAGATGGAGGAGGGACCATATGGACCATAAGAGGGGAAATGGACAGATGTCGAAGGATGAGGAAGAGCTAAGGGAAGCGAGCCTCATCTTACGGTCAAGAGGAGAACATATGGCAAGGGGGAGGATGGTCCACAAGCTGACATGACGGGGAAAGGGCCCACGCCGATTAACAATAGAGCGGCTGAGAAGGATGAGATCACCTGAGTGCCGTTGATCCGGGCACTTTGAGCTTGGCCGTTGAGAATATGCGTGACCGATTCCGGATCCCCCCCCTCTACTTAAAGGTAGAAAGGTGGGGGGGGGGTCCGGAATCGCCTCGGGCGCCGTTGATCCGAGCGCTTCGATCATGATCGTTGAAGAGGTGTGCCCTCGATTCCAGACCCCCCCCCTCCACTTGAAGGTAGAAAGGCAGGGGAGCTCTGAAATCCTATGTGCGCCATTGATCCGGGCGCGTGAATCTCTGCTGTCCAAAAGTGCTGACCGCTTAACCACAAGCGCATTTGCGCCCCGAGCTAATAGTAAATGGGTTTTTTACCCACTCTTTCGCATTCTAACCCCCATTACCAGAAATATCGCTAACATTTGGCTCCATGCGGGATAGAGTCGTCCCTGTGATGCTCTAAGAACTCTTTTTGCAGATTCAGTGCCTTGTTGTTGGGCTATGGAGTCTTTTATTAAGCCGAAAACAAAAAAACAATATTTATAAACAACAAAAGAGCCGACTACGGCTTACAAANGCAACCTGTAAGTGTTGTTTGAAAATGCTTCAAGGATCTTGAAAGGCCCAAACCAGAGGGCATCAAACTTACTATGCTTGCCTCTGTCCTGCCTGGGTGCATCCCATTTCAGCACCAGATCACCCTGCTCAAATTCTTTCTTTCTGCTCTTCCTGTCGAAGGTCTGTTTGATATTCTGCTGATGATCATGGGCCCTATTCATGACCTGTTCCCTGATCTGTTGTATTTCCACCATCTGATGAATCCTTCTGACCATATGGTCAGGTTCTCCGTCAATGTCCTGGAGGAATTTTGCCACTGATAAAGCGAGTTGAGTGGGGAAAACAGCCTCTGTTCCATAAACAAGTTGAAAGGGAGATATTCCCAGGGACTTCTTTGTTGTCACTCGATCAACCCATAATGCAAATTTGAGCTTTGAATCCCAGGCCCTTTTATTGTCTTCCAGTAATTTCTTAATGAGCTTGATCAGGCCTTTATTGGAAGACTCTGCCAGTCCATTTTCTTGAGGATAATAGGGAGTAGAGTGAATCAGTGAAATCTCAAACTGTTCACAGAACTTGACCAGAGGTTCAAACCGGAAAGGGGTGGCGTTATCAGTGACAATTTTGCTAGGACAGCCAAATTTGGCTATGATATCTTCCAGGAAGCTAATAATTACTTTGTGAGAGGTGCTCCTGGTGGGGACAACTTCTATCCATTTGGTGAAATAGTCTGTCGTAGTCAAGATCCACCTATGTTGGCCACTTGAGGGAGGATGAATTTCTCCAATGAAGTCCAATCCCCACTGCTGAAAGGGTGCTGAAATTACTACAGGATTTAATGGCAGAGACCTGAGCTGTTGCTTTCCTGAGAACTTCTGGCATTTGATGCAAGGTCTGATTTCTCTACAGACATCAGGGAATAAAGTGGGCCAGTAATATCCATCTCGGAGGATCTTATGGGATGTGGTCTTCCAGAAATGATGACCCCCACAAAGGCCATTGTGGAAATCAAATGCAACCTACTGGGCTTCTTGTGGGTCCAAGCACCTTAAAAATACCCCTAGAGGGTCTTTCCAGTACAAGGTTTGGTCAATGAGGCAATATCTGACCACCTTGAGCTTTAGAACTCTTGCCTTGCTTCTCTCCATTCCATTAGGGGGCCTCAATTCTTGCAGAAAGTAAAAGATATCTTTGTACCAGGGGCATGCTGTTAGTGATAGGGCACCCTGAGAGTTCTTGTCGGATGACTCAACTTGCTCATTGGATTCAGCCAACAACTTAGCCAAACCTTTCCCCTTTATCAACTTGGTGGGCTTGATCACCAGATCAAACTCTAGGATCTTGGTGATCCTTTCACCTCTCCTCCCGTCTATGTCTGGATGTATAAGAATGTCCTTTACCGAGGCTGAAGGAACGTATGCAGTGATTCTTTAGTGCAAAACATACACTTTGAAATCTTTGAGGGCCTTCACTAAGGCATAGGCCTACTTCTCCATGATCTCGTACTGGACTTCTGCATCTCTCAATGCCTTGCTAAAGAACGAGATGGGTTGTTCTCTCCCTTGATCATTCCTCTGCAGTAAGACCGCTGCGACTGTATCACAAGAAGCAAAAGAAAAAATCAGGAAATCTTTGGAATAGTCAGGACTGATCAGCACAGGTGCCTCGGTCAATGCCCTTTTAATCTGATCAAAATATTCCCTAGGTTCAGCGGTCCATTTTACTTCATTTCCCTTTCTGAGCATGGTTGTGATGTGTCTCACCAGCTCAGCAAAATTTGAGATGAATCTCCTCATAAAATTAATCTTCCCCAAAAAGGCCTGAACTTCCTTCTTAGATCTGGGGAGTGATAGGATCTGAATTGCTTCTACCCTACTAGGATCAATTCTTACCCCTTCTACTGATACTATATGACCTAACAGTGTCCCTTCCTTCATAGAAAATAGAGACTTCTTGGGATTTAGGGAAAGGCCAAACTTGCGACACTTCGAAAAGACTTTTCTCAGGTGGTAGCCGTGTTCTTTGTCAGACTTGGAGAAGACTGTTATGTCATCTAGATAGATCACCACAAACCTATCTTTATCCTCGATGAAGGCTATATCCATAGCTCGCTGAAATGTTGCCCCTACATTCATCAATTCGAAAGGAATTTTGGCATACATGAATGTGCCCCAAGGAGTGGTGAAAGTTGTTTTTTCTCTGTTCTCAGGCATGACTGATATTTGATTATACCCTGAAAACCCATCAATCATGGATATCCTAGCTGCTCTAGTTACCTTTTTCAATATGTGTTCCATGTTGGGTAGGGGGTAATTGTCCTTTCATGAGCTTCTGTTCAGGTTCCTGAAGTCAACATAGAGCCTGATTTCTCCGCTCTTCTTCCTTACTAGGATCAAGTTGGCCACCCACTCGGAATATCTCAAGGGGACAATGATTTGCGCATCCAACAACTTTTTTACTTCTTTCTCCATGACAGGCAGCAACATGGGATTTATCTGTCTCAGCTTCTGCCTAAATGGCCTAGCCTCTTCTTTCAACGAGATCTTGTGCTCAATAACAGATGTGTCGTAAGTTTTCAGGTCTTCGTATGTCCATGCAAACACATCGGCAAACTCTCTCAGTAACTCAATATATTCGACCTGCTGTTCTCTGGTCAGACTGCTAGACAATTTGACGAACCTAGGTTCATCCTGCGTGCCAATGTTGCATTCGGCTATGTCAGCATCTTCACTCGAAACACCACCTTTTACTGGCACATCATTCCCATCGAACAATCTTTCTAAAGGGATGAGTCCTCTCGGAATGTGATTGTTGGGCAGCTGAATGATCTGGTGATTCGCGATCTTATTTAAAAATACCCCAGGATGAGGGTCATTTTTCAGGTCGGGATCCTGGTCAATGTGCAACGTAGAAAATTCATCCATGGATTGTAGAAACCTTTCAATTTCCATATCGTCTTCAAACACCTTCCAATGTTTGACATTGTCAGGTATAGAGGGCCTGTATTTTATCTCGACATCACTTTTTATCCCAGGCGACAGAGGATGCTTGAGCGAACTAGATGATACGGCTAGAGTATTTTCCCCCCTCGGAATGAAAGAAATGTTAAAAGCCCAGAAGAAACTATTCATCAGGTCCCATACCTCATTTCTGTAATTTCTGAGTCGGGGATTATTAGCGCAATAAGCCTTTCTTATTTGTTGAATAATCAACTCAACATCTCCAAATATCGCTATCTCTTTGATTCCCATTTCCTTAGAAGACCTCATGCCTAGAATAAAAGCTTCATACTCTGCCACATTGTTGGTGGTTTCGAATTCGAGCTTATATGAAAGGGATATGATCTCTTGACAGGGTGATATAAAAACCACCCCAGCTCCAGCACCTTCGGCAGAAGAAGCTTTGTCGAAAAAAAAATTCCACACGGAGGGGGTTGGAGGGAAATCCGGATGGTCAAGACGGGACTGCTTTCGGACCTGGCAAGACTCTTCAGGAGCATCAGTGAGCTGCAATAGGCTATACCACAAATCGGTGATTGGTGGGGTCCGCTTCATCACTGACAATGTAAGCCAACTGAGCTTCTCTGTACAGCCTCCTTTGCTCCCCTCCAAAAATCGGAATGGTGGCATACGTGAGATCCATCTGCAACGTTCCCCCGAGTTTTTTAATCCATGATCTAGACAACAACATGCCAAATTTGGGGGGAACGTCGGCTACCACAATATCCATGACCACGCTTTTCATGGATAGCTGAAACAACGAAACCACCAGGTCTTTGATGACTCCCAGGCATTTCACCCTCCTCAAATCGAAAGAGTACAAATCATGATAAGTCTTTGTCACTTCCAGTCCCAATTCTTCCATAACTATCTTGGGCATAAGGTTATGAGAAGCCCCTGAATCCATGAGGCAATTATGCAACACTTTATCATGTATGTTTAGGGATGTGTAGAAGGGAGGGGATGAGTCATCTCTGTCTTCTACCATGGGCCCCAGGATGACAGCTGTCTTTTCGTCTTGAAGGTTTACTGAGTCAGAGAGAGGTTGGGGGGACTCGGATTGTAGCAGCTTGGAGAGGGATCTTTTGAAGTCTTCATTTTTAACTAGTTCAGACAGGGGTACAGGGATTCTAATATTTTGAATTTCATGCTCAAAATTAAAGGAGGAAATTGGCTTAGGAGCTTCCCTTACCTCAATGATAGGTTCTTTGGCTGCTGACAAAACAATCTGAGCTTTCTTTTCTTTAGTCGAGGTTGCTGCAGCTTTAGGATGCCTATCTGCTATAAGAGGCTGATCTTGGATGTCAAAGTCTCCTTCTTTCTTTCTTGACCTGAGATAGTATCTGTTAGGAGTGTGGCCGGCTCTTTCTCCCTTTCCTAACTCATGGATCTGAATGTTCATCCGGGATTTTTCATATGCAGATTGAGTCAAATGGGGAAAAGGAGGGGCTTCCTCAACACAATGAATTTCGGGATCGAATTCGTCTACCTCTTCTCTTTCCCCATGAGTAACCAGGTTATTTTGGAGAGGGGCTTGAATCCTTTGATCCTCTCTGTCTTTTTCCCTTTGTTCCCTTGGGAAGGCCTGTGGTCCATTGTTATTAGGTCTCCTAAAACCTCTATTATCAACATTCTGAGGATTCCTGTACATGGGCTTCCCTTCTAACTCCCACCTCTCCATCCTGGTAGAAAGTGATTTTAGTACTCTAGTTGTTTCATCTGTCTGATGGGGCATTGGAGAAGAACTGGATGAGGAGGCTTCAGACCTTTTCTTAGATATGTTTCTATCAGCAATGTTCCTGAGTCGGTCAACAACCAATATGTTAGATTCTACCTCCACGGCTGCATCCTGCATGTGGGCCAAGGTAGTGGCTCTTCTCTCTCTCAGCAGCAGGCAGAAATCAGGATCAAAAGCACTAGCATAAGTGATCTTAGCCGAGGCTTCTGAGGGATTTATCTCAGCGGGAATTTTATTATACATTTTATTGAATCTCTTGGAGAAATCAGAGACAGACTCTCCTTCTTTTCTCTTCAAAGATACAAATTCTATCATATAATACATGAAGTCCTTTTTATCTCCCCATTGTCTCAAAAAGGTGTTGTCTAGAGCTTCGATCCCATTAATAGATCCAGGAGGCAGGGCTTTGAACCATTTTCTAGCCTCTCCTTGGAGACTATGGACAAAAATCCTCATCCATACATCTGCATGCATGATGACATTATCATCTGTGAAACTGTAAAAGGCTTCTAGGTGTTCTTCTGCAGTTATGTCCCCTTCTCCTGTAAACTTAGGTAGCTGCTTGAGGTATCCATCTGCCGGAAGAGCATTGAGAGGCTGAGGTGACAAAAGGGGACCATATCTAGCAGCTATAATAACCTCCATTCTGGTCATAGGGGGATTAGCACCAGCCATAGGAATATTAGGTGGAGGAGAACTTGGAGGAGAAGGAGTTTGCGAAGGAGCTGCTGGGAAAGAGTCTCGAAGTGATGTGGGAAATAAGAGAGGATTCAAGGAGAAGGCTAATGAGCTCAAGTCAGCAGGTGTTCCTCTTTGTGCAGGAGTGGGGAAATCTTCTGTAGTCCTGGGTCTATGCCAAGGAACAACTTCTAAGGAGAGGGGGGTGACAAGAATTTCTCCCTCTGATCCTAGACCAGGAGGGGAAAACTCAACAGGAACGCTCACAAAATTCAAGAAATGAGAAACCTCTGAAGGAGGTCTATTAAGAAACTGAGGAGGAGAAAAATGAGTTCTCACAGAAGGAGATAGCGGATTACCTGTTTCGGCGATGGGAACTTCTTCAGCAATGTTCTTTCTTCTTCTGAGAACCACCTCTGGGTCAGCTTTAGGTGTAGCTAGAGGCAGCTGTGGATGAGACCGCGTGTGTCTGCCTCTGAAAGCCACAATTAATAGAGCGGGTTCTCCCCAGCGGAGTCGTCACAATGGAGTCACCAGGTGCATAGTAGCAATCTTGATAATTCTGATGTCTGATGCACCTTCAGAATCAGTTGATCGTTGTCATTCAATCCCGGGGAAAATATTCAAGTTCGTCCCCGACAACGACACCAGAAATGTTGGCGATGGAAGTCACTCCTGGATTGCTAGCAGGAGCAGAGCCCGACGCCCATTAGTTTTATGTCATAGTGGTTTATAGATGGGGTGACCGAATGGAAGCCAACTCAAAACAATATTGTTCCAACTCCGAAACTAGGCTAGGCATGCATGGGTGAGTGAGGTCTTATATAAACTTCAGACAGTGAGTTGTAGTCTATGGTGAAACATGCAGAAGACTTATATAAGAGAAAAGCAGGGGTCTGGTACTAACATCAAGTTACTAACAGAATGTAGAAGAAGACGTTCGAAGGCAATATTATCTTACATTCAAACGCAAAGCCAGGGAATGCAATCATACATCAATGAACCTTTCATCATGACACAACTGCATTAATTCGCGAGAATCAGTCAATCACGAACTCTCTGGTATGAGAAGAAAACATAGACGAGCTAGGAAAACTGTTTGTCATAAAACAAGAAATCTCAAATACAAATGCATACCCAGGAAACTAGAATATCTGCTAAAACTTTACAGTAGGGAGCTCTGCTCTACCATCGATAGATACAAAAATGGTGAAAATGCCTACATATACTCAGAACAATCATAGCAACAAAATCGAGACATTGCATTAAGAGCTTTGCGTCTGCATGGCTTCTGACAATCTGCACCTGCAGTCTCTGATGGATTGTGCACCTGTGGCAGACGCAACCGGACTTCTGACAGTTCCGTAAGTGAATCGATGTGTTCTTAATTCATTTCCGGACTCTCCCATTATGGCGGAGAAGATGTCTAACCACCACCAACTACCTTATTAACTGCTTCATTGGAATCGAGAACAGCTCGGTTGACTCGACACCTTTGGGACGTGGAAGACCCCTTGCGCTGCCACCTAGATTAACTAAACGACCTGATAAATGGGCGTGGAGGCCAGTACAAAGGACGAGGTGCAAGATGGGAGTGGTGAAAGGGGAAGACACGCGGCGAGAGACAATAAGAGGAAGGAGATGAGATATGATGGGCACACTTCAATGAGAGGCTGACGTGGAAAGGAGTGGGACACACGGCAGGTGGTGAGTGAATGATGAGATGGAGGAGGGACCATATGGACAGCAAGAGGGGAAATGGACAGATGTCGGAGGATGAGGAAGAGCTAAGGGAAGTGAGCCTCATCTTACAATCAGGAGGAGAACAGATGGCAAGGGGGAGGATGGTCCACAAGCTGACACGACGGGGAAAGGGCCCACGCCGATTAACAATAGAGCAGCTGAGAAGGATGAGATCACCTGAGCGCCATTGATCCGGGCACTTTGATCTCGGCCATTGAGAAG